>BQNB010182317.1:0-12511 GCA_026074375.1 Tanacetum coccineum | reverse complement strand
TATCAAAAAACTAATGTGTCAATTTTTTTTGCTGTATCACCATTCATGTATAAAAACAAATTAATTGCATGAAAATTATACTACAAAATAGTAAAAAAAATTAGCAAAAGAATTTTTTATTATAGTAGTAAATAATGTATGAAAATGACATGTATAAAATATTATAGAGAAACATTTATTACTCCCTCCGTCCCTAAATAAGTGTTCACTATTGACTTTCGAAGTCATTCATCTTCAACTTTGACCTTAAATTATTTTGATTGTGTTATATAATACTTGATGCAAAATATATGAATGAATTGAGTTTTCAATGTATTTTCATTGATATGATTTTCATCAAGTATTATATAACACAAACAAAATAATTTAAGGTCAAAGTTGAAAAAGAATGACTTCGAAAGTCAATAGTGGACACTTATTTAGGGACGGAGGGAGTAGTATTTTAAAAAGCACGGATTTTTTTTTAAAAATTTACTTTTAAAAAAATTTCGTACTTTGATAAGTAATTATTCTTTTTTAAAATTTCATACTTTATAAAATCTTAATTTTTTTTAAATAAATTTAATTTTTTTCAAACTTTTTAAATTTAACAAAAAAAATTTTAAAAGTTAAGAAAAAATAAAAAAGTTAAAACTTTTTTTTACTTCGAATATTTTTTTCTTAACTTTAAAAAAAATCTAATTTTTTTCGTAGGAAAAAAATTAACTTTTTTTTTGAAAAAAAAGTAAAATTCTAAAAAGTACCAAAAAAATTTAGTTTTTAAAAAAAAATTAAGATTTTAAAAAATGCGATTTTTTTTTTAAAAATTTGTAAATTTTATACTAAAAATAACGTAAAAAATATTTTTTGTTAAATACTTTTAAAAAAATTAAGATTTAAAAAAATTATAATTGTAAATATGTTAAAGAAGACAAGAGTAATATAGTCATTTTATGATCATATTGGTGATATCGAACAAAATTTGAATGTACATGGGTGTAATGAGTACGAAAAAAAGTAAATTGGTCATTACGGTACAAATGAAAAAGTAGGTTGATAATAAATGGTCTTTGCCCTTAAATAATATTGTTCAAATTTAGTTATCTATTTCCAATGCAAGGATATCACACAACATGGCTTGCACAATAGAAGTCAAATCTTTTTTTAACAAAATATTGATCTAAAAATCAAACTAAAATGTAAAAAATATATATGCTCAAATTAATCTAAAGCATTTAACAAGTGATAATGTATTTACATGCATGTGAAAAAACAAAAGCAAGGACGTACGAAATCTGTAAATTAGCGCTTTCAAGTAGGGCTGTAAACGAACTAAACGTTCAATGAACATTTCAAGAACCGTTCAGTAAAAAGTTCGTTCATGTTCGTTTATTTATTAAATGGACGAACATGAACACTATTTTATGTTCGTTTAGTTAAATGAACGAACATGAACACAAGTCACGTTCGTTTGTTTATGTTCGTGAACGTCTGATTAGGCGTTTATTAACGTTCATTTAGGTTCATTTATATGTTTATGTTCGTATATCATATCATTTAATTGTATATATTTAAATTTGGTATGTTTAAATAAAACATCACTTATAGAACATAACATTGTGCATAATTTGATAATATTTTATGTTTTTTTCTATGTTCATTTATGTTCGATCGTTTATGTTCGTTTAAGGATCGTTTAGTTCCTTAATAAACGAACATAAACGAACATGAACAACTCAATTTCTTAATAAACGAACATGAACAAGAAAATTCGTCAGTTTAAGCGTTCGTGTTCGTTTATTTGTCCGGTTAAAATTAAATGAACGAACATGAACAAGGCTTCGTTCGTGTTCGTTCGGTTCGTTTACAGCCCTATTTGTCGGTAAAAAGGTGGACACAAGATTTTTTTGTAATAGTAGACTCTGAAACACATTCAGTAGTCCAAAACGTTTATTATTTCACTAAGCTCATGACCCCGAAGCCTTAACTAGATTTGTGTCATCATTGAAGATAATTAAGCCCAATGCAACCGAGCGGGCAGCATTACCTTCAAAAAATACTATGCGACAGTCTTTTAGTTACCCGGAAAACTAACTTCAACTTTTAGCTACTTACGACTTTTTATATAATAAACTTTATTTATCAAATAAGTGACATATTTGATTCATTCAGAAAAAATTACCGGTCAAAAGATCTTCGCATGGCGAAGAAAGCGAGCCTAAGATTGCAGTGCTTCTATCATACGTATGATTTTATAAAAAATGTTAAAGTTTGATATACATTTTTGAAAAAAGAAAAAACTTTCAAAACACACCACTAAGCTACCTAATAACATTAAAATAAATCACAGTGGTCAAAGACCAACAATTCTATGAAAGTTTAAATTTTATAAATAACCCTGCACTTTTTTATATTTACGACACTCCATTCATACCCTTAATAATCCAAAAAACACGTCTATTGCATTGCGTGGGCCGCAGTTTCACTTGTTAGCTTTTAAAGTTTTGATTTCTTTTCTAACATGTGTGAAATTAAAGTACCATACTAAAAGAAAAACATGAAGCTAAGAGTTCATATGAGTTTTCTAATACTTCAAGATGTGCCACATTTTTTTCAACCATGCACACTAAGACGCACTAGAAAACATAATACTATTCTAACCACATTTAACACACATGCATTTATAGTATATTAGTAACCAACAATTTCTATCTTGGGCCAATGTGAGATAAAATGTTAGGATAAAAGGTTACAAAATATCTTCATAAAAACTCATAAGAAAGAGATAAATCAAAGTGAAGTTTAAAAACAACTAACTCTATGTACATGACAAGAAAGCAAGCAAGCAAGAGTTAGAGCATGAAACATAATGAATGATATTCATTTAGTGATAGCGCCAAGGACGTTTGTTTCAGCGAAATCGTAGTATATGATTTCACTATTTATAAGCAATAGAGCCAACATGATTCAGATCGTTAGGGGGTGTTTGGACATGCGTTTTGAAAGGATCTTTTTAATTTTTTTAAACACATAGATTCATTGCAGCTAATTGGAAACTTATCTAAT
The DNA here is from genome assembly GCA_026074375.1 of Tanacetum coccineum. Classification (NCBI taxonomy): domain Eukaryota; kingdom Viridiplantae; phylum Streptophyta; class Magnoliopsida; order Asterales; family Asteraceae; genus Tanacetum; species Tanacetum coccineum. The sequence goes on along the minus strand of BQNB010182317.1, from coordinate 9,466 downwards.
ACGGATTGTTTAATCCTTAAAACAAGTTGCTAATGACTCACTTTATCCGAACATCAAAAACCGATAATAATGAGTCTCGGCCAAAATATTCACATAATCATTAGTGTAACAAATGAAATTCCAGTTTAATTGCGCTTTCAGGACCATTCCATACTCAGGCTCGCCTTATTACAATATTGGCATCCTGATATCGAGTTTTCGTAGAATAAGTAAGACATTCTCAAGATATAAAAATTGGTCAAACGGGTAAAAGATGTAGAATAATTTTTTTATATAGTAGTAACATATATATAGTTTTTGGAATGTACGGTACGTGCCCAATCACATCTTCAATTCTACTTCAAACATCCACATTTCTTTGGTCTACATTATAATACTTTCTGATAGACGTTTTCCTAGACAGATAGTGATTTAAATTGCATTATTAAGGACACCTACATTTTAATGTTACTCAAATGGTGTAGTTAGGTGGTGGACACCTTGACCCAGGCACCACACCACTGAGGTGCCGACCTCCACCTTCCCCAATGACCAGCCCCAGGCTTTGAACTACCGTCCTAAACAAACTTAATTACAAACGTCCCGTATCTATTATTGATGTTTTGTCATTCGTCAGTTTCAGTGTGGATTATGGACCTTTAGATTTAGACATCTTTGAATATTCAAAGTCGATAAACATGTAAACATGATGATCGGAATAGTAGTTGTCGATCGACACTATGGTTCTTGTGTATGTGTAAGATCACACGAGAACGAACATCATATGTATGTATGGCACTATCTAGATGAAAATAAGATACTTCAACTTTTTATGAACATTCAACTGTGAGTAAAATATGTTCATTTCGTGTTATGATATGAGTATGAATTATCTAATGAGATTTAAATGTTACGACGTCAGCTCCATCAGTAAAAAGTTGATATATATTTGTACATCAAAAGGTGTGCTTGGTATTTGGTTAAATTGATTTGTCTCATCTTAGCGTGCACGGTGCAGTGTGGTTTCCCTTTGATATGACTATGGCTTGAGATAGTCAATATCTATACTAGACTACTTCACTACTATATCAAAAGTAACTACTACTGTAATTTAAATTAAACATACGAAACTTTGGAATAATTTTCTGCTTCTTTCTTATCAATGCAAAGTACATATTTATACTAAACAATATCAACAACTTCCTAGACTCTAGGACACATGAATGAAAATATGGGGTAATTAGTAACTACCACTACTTGCTAGACTTTAGGAATGTTAACATTAACCTACATGCATGCAAACAGATAACTAAGAACATGAGTGACCAACTCATGACTCAGAAAACTAACACTAAAAAACTAAAGAAAACTTGATTTTCCACTTGTCCGAGTAGCCCACGTATCACCGTTCGTCCCTCGTCAAAACTGAATCAGCGGCGTTGTCGTTCTGTATCGGCAGTGGTGCCATTGGCCCGCTATTTGTTCTTTCGTCAGCCCACCGGCTGGTGGTGTTGGTTTTTTTTCTATTTTTGTTTTTGTTTTTTTAGTTTTGTGAGTGTGATATGTATTTTTGGTGTCGTGTTTTATGAGACTCGCGTGTACGAATAAATGATATTGGTTTTTTTGTTGGGATAGTGTTTTAGAGTGCTATTGGAGGGTTGATGAGTTTGCACACCAATAAGTGTTATTGGCAGGACTCTAAAAGGCGCCGCTAAGGTGCGAGGTGTGACATCCATGTTACGAAATAAGACCAAAGGCTTACGGGTATAGCGCGAGATAATGAGCCGTAAAATGGCAATAAGCGGACGCGCAAGCGTTGAGGCTTAGCGCATTTTTTGGTTCACCTCCGAAAAAAAATATTTTAATAAAGAAAATTACATGGCAATGTAAGTAGGGGTGAGCACTGTCCAAGACCGGGGGGGAAAGGGGGAAACCCTGGACCGACCATTGGACCTGAGACCGAAACTAGCAAAACGTCGGACCGAGGACCGGACCGGAAATGAACGGTGCCGGTCCGGGTCGGTGCTACGTTCTCGGTCCGGTCCGGTCCTACACGCATTATCATCGGGTTTTTGGTCGGACCGGACCGGACCGAGGACCGAATTGGTCCAAAACACCGGTCCGGTCGGTCTGGTTCGGTCCGGTCTTCCGGTCCGGTCCGGTATGCTCACCCCTAAATGATAGTTCTTAACTTTATTCACTATGTACAACACTTTTTGTAAACTCGATATATATATAAAAAAATATATAAATATTTTCATATTTTCTGCTGCCTTAAACCACGTCTTAAAAACGTAAAGGTTACGCCAAGACTCCTAAGACGTGAGGCTTGATCACGTCGTCACGCCTCACGCTATTTATAACTTTGGCTATTGGTGCACACTGCGTCTAGCACTCTTAATAGTTATGACAATGGTTTTGAACAGGTTCTAAAAATGCTGTCAAGCGCGAGCGTTGTCCTAAAGTTCGAAATACCTAAGAGCTTCGGCCCTATGAGCGTGACGTGAGTTGAGGCGTGAAAAGGTCCGCAAAAAACGCAAGGCGTCGCGAGTTTTTTTGAAACATTTAGTGGATTTACTAATATTTGAGATTTGAGCTTGCATTTATAATATTTTGGATTTGGGTTTAGAATTTACTAATGTTTACCACTCATATAATTATGATATATGATATTAACGAGATTTATAACCCGCGCGCTGCCGCGGGAATGTAGGACTCACCTTATAGGTTGTGTTTAACATTCAGCATACTTCAGGGTGCGTTTTGAAAATTGCTTTTTTTAATATATATTTTAAACTTCAATATTTTTTATAAAATCGTACGCATGTCAGAAGCATTTCAATATTGGACTCGTTTTGTTCGCAGTTAGACGATTTTTTCAACGATATTTTTTCGGAATAAATCGATAGATATGCGCTCAATAATTGAGAAATAAAGTTTGTTATATAAAAAAACGTGAATAGGTTAAAGTTCACGGTACGTTTTGAAAATTGTTTGTTTTAAATAGTTTTCTTTTGCATCTCGGTTTTGTAACATTTACCGTACTTTAGGGTGAGGTTTGAAAATTGGTTTTTTGAATATATATATTAAACTTCAACATTTTTTATAGAAGCCTACGCATGTCAGAAGCATTTCAATATTGGACTCGTTTTGTTCGCAATTCGACGAACTTTTTAGCGACATTCTTTTTTCGAATAAATTGATAGATATGCGCTAATTGATAAATAAAGTTTGTTATATAAAAAAATTGTAAATAGATTAAAGTACAGGGCGTGTTTTGAAAATTGGTTTTAAAAATATTTGTTTACTCGAGGATGTCGTTTTCTTTATTCGGCTAAATGTTCGTGGATGGATCCGAATTTAATATAAAATATTGGATTTATAATAAACAATTGTCAAATGGATCATGATGGATCGGGTATGATCCGAATTTTAGTATAAAATATTGGATGGATCGGGTTTTATCCGAAATTTAATATAAAATATTGGATGAGTCGGTTTGTTGGGTTTGTTGCTGGGTCGGGTATCCTCACATTTTGGTCATACACATAACAAAAGTTAAACGACGTCGTCCTCCACTTATGTTTACTATTCATATTACTGTTCCTCGGGCTATACTATTTGTCGCTCACTCCATTTATTTTATTTTAACCCAGCCCATATGAGTAGATATTTTCTTTTCTTTTTTATTTTCCCCCTTTTTCCATTATATATATATATACTATAAAGGAGTTAAAACGCTGCCGTTTTTGGCCGTGTCGCTACAGTATCAGCCCAATGGGCTCCCAATTTGGGCCGGCCCATTTGGCAATTTTTTTTGTAGGCAATGTAAAAAAAACCGCTCGGCATAAAATAGAAAAAAAAATTACAAAATTATTGACTTATTCAGATAAAAAAATACTCGCGACATAAGGCCCAACACATAAGCCCATATAAAAAAAAACTATTAAATATGAGACCGAAAAAACGCTGCCGTTTTTGGCAGCGTCGCTAGAGTACCAGCCCAATGGGCTCCCAATTTGGGCCGGCCCATTTGGCAATTTTTTTATTTTTTTTGTAGCCAATGTAAAAAAAATCGCTCGGCATAAAATAGAAAAAAAACTACAAAAATATTGACTTATTCAGATAACAAAATACTCGCGACATGAGACCCAACACATAAGCCCATATAAAAAAAACTATTAAATATGAGACCGAAAAAATAAACCCGCACAAATAAAAAATAGAAAAGAATAAAAATAAAATTTTAACGCAAAAATTAACCCGCACTATTAAACATGAGACCGAAAAAATAAACCCGCACACAATACAATTAAAAAACGCCTTGCAGTAACGCGCGATTCTCATTTAAAGCCCATGTTCCCATAAAATTATATTAAAAAAAAACCCGTATAGCCAAAAAAGAAACCTTTAAACATAAGCCCAACACATAAGCCAATATAAGAAAAAAAACAAACTATTAAACATGAGGCCGAAAAAATAAAACCGCACAAAATAAAAAAAATAAAAATAATAATGCCTTGCGTAGAATAAAACGACGTAGTTTTGTTCCACACGCAACAGTGCTCACCCCTTTGGGCTCCCAATTTGGGCCGGCCCATTTGACTTTTTTTTTTGTAGGCAATTTAAAAAAAACCGCTCGGCACAAAATAGAAAAAAAAATTACAAAAATATTGACTTATTCAGATAAAAAAATACCCACGACATGAGGCCCAACACATAAGCCCATATAAAAAAAACAAACTATTAAAGATGAGACCGAAAAAATAAACCCGCACAAATAAAAAATAGAAAAGAATAAAAATAAAATTTTAACGCAAAAATTAACCCGCACTATTAAACATGAGACCGAAAAAATAAACCCGCACAAAATACAATAAAAAAACGCCCTGCAGTAACGCGCGATTCTCATTTAAAGCCCATGTTCCCATAAAATTATATTAAAAAAAAACCCGTATAGCCAAAAAAAGAAACCTTTAAACATAAGCCCCACACATAAGCCCATATAAGAAAAAAAACAAACTATTAAACATGAGGCCGAAAAAATAAAACCGCACAAAATAAAAAAAATAAAAATAATAATGCCTCGCGTAGAATAAAACGACGTAGTTTTGTTCCACACGCTACAGTGCTCGGCCCTTTGGGCTCCCAATTTGGGCCAACCCATTTGTCTTTTTTTTTTGGAGATCATCGGAGCTTGCATACCCGTAGATGTGCCATTAACAATATTCGCATAAGAACCTACCCCATTATAATAAACAATTGTCAAATGGATCATGATGGATCGGGTATGATCCGAAATTTAGTATAAAATATTGGATGGATCGGGTTTTATCCGAAATTTAATATAAAATATTGGATGAGTCGGTTTGTTGGGTTTGTTGCTGGGTCGGGTATCCTCACATTTGTATAGATTAGAAATGTATAAATCTATACATACTTTTTACCGTCTTGTGTCACACTTTAAAAACGGCATGTCACCACTCTTTACGTTAAAGTTTGAGGCTTAATCATGCAGTCACGGCACGGTTCACGTTATTTATAACATTGATTTTGAGTGATCTAAACATTAAATGCAAGGTAGATAAAATGATCAGGTAGCAGCATGATTAGATTGATTTGTTCCATCATAATAATCCTTTTTACTTTTTACATTCATGTAGGGGTGTTGATCGGTTCACTTATCGGGTTGTTCGGTTCGATTAGTTTGGTTAAAAAAAATTTAGGTTAACCCGAAAATTGAACCGAACCAAGAACCGAAAATCGAATTCGGTTTGATTCTCGGGTTGACCTAAATAACCTGAATTTTACTATTTATTTAAAAAAAAAATTATTACATAAATATTTAACAAAATAATTTATTTCAAGCATAAAAAGTATTTTTTTATACTAGTTTAAACTTTTAATAGTATTTATGTATATAAATATATAAAAAAATTTATATTTATATGAATTCGGTTTTCGGTTCGGTTTTCGATTCTGATTGTCAACCCGAGAACCGAATTAATAGTTCGGTTCGGTTCGGTTATGGAAAATTCGGTTCGGATATTACAAAGGTTCGATTATTTTCGGATCGGTTCGGTTTCGGTTTTCGATTTTCTCGGTTATTTCGGTTTTTCTGCTACCTACATTCTTGATTGCTCTTGCTTTTGGTCTGATCCAACATTTCATGGTAGCTTCATCCTTATGAGGCTGCCCACTATCATAGTCGGTCCCGACCTACACTTTTCGATGTCACATCAGCTTTCTCTCTCCGACGACATACATGTGACCTTTTGCCTCTACAAGGCGACCTTCATTTTTTTATTTCAATTTTTTTAACAACATAATTAAATTTCATTAGATAAAAACTTTACAAAAAAATAACAAGACAAACATAAATCAAAAACTTATAGTGTAAATTATATATTAATAATAATATAAAAAGAACATACATTTTTTTCTTCCTCCCACCACACACAAACACATGCATTCACACACACAAACACACATCTACACATACCAAAAAAATAATTTAGAAAAAAGTTTCATTTTTTATTAAAATCAAAAGGCAGAATATTTGTTGCTTTTGCAACCCACGACTGTTGTCGTCTGGGCGATTAAAATGGTTCTCGGTCTCCGGCGACCGACTGCTCGACCGATCAACCACTACGGCGGCGACCGAGTCGTAGTGGGCAGTCTGAAAGAAACTATTTTCTTCCCCAGTTAATTTCTTTTATATATACTAGTAGAGTAATCGCGTGTTTCAAAGGCGAAACCTTGCAATTATAATTTTTGTCGACTAATATCTATGTTTTTCATGACAAATAAGGATAGTATTATGGAGTTAATAAATACTCGATTATTGTTTCTTAAAAAAATGTAACAAGTGGCGTGTGATGAAAAAAGAAACATGAAGATGAGAAAGATGACATAAAAATGATAAAGATAAAAGTATAAAACATATGACCACTACACTTAAAATGTTAAGGTAGTTAACAGAGTTATTACACTTTGGTTAAAAATAAGTTATTGTAAGATTATAAAACATATGGTTGGTTTGTATTATGTCAAATAAATGATTATCACATTAGTTAGTATCTTTTATCATTTGTAGCATTTGTTTTATTAGTAGTTGTGTTCTTCATGTAAGGGTTTTATTAGGTGCATTAATAGTAGGTGTTTAAGACACGGTTCTCCAATAAATGTGTAAACTTAATATTTTAAAACTTATATTTTTGAGAAGATCTCAAATGCTTTATAAGCGAACAAAATATAATACACTAACAACATGCCATTTGCTTTTTTTAGCACCAACGACGCCGCCGTTCTGCACCCCTCCCCACGCCATTGTGATGTTGTCGTCCCTTCGTTGGTGGATTGGCGAGCGTCGTTTGTGTTTTCTCATTTTTTTTCTAGTAACTGAGGTATTTTTTGGTGGTGTGTTATGAGATTACAGTGCATTAATAACAAATTATAGCTGAAGAATATGTTTAAATTATTGTAGTGTTATTGAAAACAAGGTTTTTAACCCGCGCTCCGCTGCTGAGTACAGGATTTTACGTTAATTTATGTTGTGCGGCGGAGTGTTTGTGTACCGTCAATATTTTAAAAGATATCATTGTGTCTTGTGGCCAATTATGTAATACAACTATTTGTTTAAATGTATAATATCAACATCTGAGTTTTACATCATGAATGTGAAATCCAATTAAAAAAAACTCCTCTAACGCAACTATAACCTGCAGATGATCCCTGTGCATGTGGCTTTTCTATGTTCTTCTCTTTTTTTTGGGCATTTTATTCATTGTTTTGGTTTTTTGACAGTGGAAAGCTGCAGACAGCAATAGCAAGGCAACCTGCAATCACCAAAATGCAATCAGCATATATAAGCATTCTGATGGAAATCAATCAGCGTATAAAAGCATTCACTCGAACTATAAACATATATTTGTAAAACTTTGCCAATGAAGTTTCTAATATCTTCAAGTGCTTATGTTACATAGATCTGGTTGGTTACTAATGCCATTTATCCCCTTTACTAATGCCATTTACCTGAATACGCGTAGAATAGTTCACCTAATGAGTTACTAATGTCATTTACCTAAATATGTACTGAATAGTTTATGCTACAGTAGGTGGAAATATTTTTTAATGCCACCGCTGTAACAGAATAATAGCATTCATTCATATAAGCTTATCCTACAATCACTCACCAATGGAATCCATAACACATAGCAAATTTGCATAATTAAAGAGCTTATAGCAGATACCACATCAAAATTTAACTAAATATGTGACATACCTTAAATACGAATATGGTTCCTAGTCACGTAAGTCCACCGTGTTTGAATCCTGAGAAAGGCCTACACATAACAGTAACATAAAAATCAAATAATTTTTTAACAACAACACCGCTGTTATTCATGAAGAAAAAATAACGTTACCTGTCATGACCTTGTTTTACACCTTCAGAAGTCATCTCGGTATGTGCGTAAGTGAATAACTCGCATAGATGTATAATAAAGCTTTGTGGCTAACTTTAAGGCAAACATATGCCAAGAAACACGGTACCACTTATATTTTGTAGTGTTGCAGTATCTTAGTCATTAATCAAACATGTAGTATAGGAAACAAAAGTCTCAAATAATAGTCACAAAATCATGGTTCACAATTAGAATTAGACAATTTGTGAAACAACTTAATGCCTGACAGAGTAAATAATCGAGTAACTTGATACTTTGCTTGGTTGATACGTTAGCTAATTACTGGAGTAATGGTAGCCCTAATGCTGAATACTTGGTTTTGGCAAAAAGAAGTATGTACCTTGATAGCCAATGCGTTGTCAAAGCTGTGCGTGGCATCATAAGGACACCCACCGGCTATGCAGCAGTGATGATACTTAGGGCGTGCACTTCTAAAACCGTCTTTTATGCGTTATGTGTACCAAATGACATTCGTAAAAAATACACTCACACCTATTGAAAAAAGAGTGTACAAACACACGGTGGAAGTAAACAGTACCTGTGGAATCTACATGGCCAGTCGCAGTATCTGACGGGGTACCGGAAGTAGTAGCAGCAGGTGCAGGATAGTTCGGCGGACCTGATGGTATCCGACTCCGACCGTCGTTGCAGACCCGCGGCCTTTTAGATGAACTAATTCCACTTGGACCATTGTCATTTTGTATGAAAATGGAGCCTCTAGTACGTTTCAGAGGCTGATAGGAGAATGCACCTACAAAAATAAGCAAACACGTAAGATGCGAAAAGAAATTAATTAATAACTTAGTAACATCTGGTATTTGTATAACATAAGGGAAAAGTAAGTAACAGAAAATAGTGTACAAACACACGGTGGAAGTAAACAGTACCTGTGGAATCTAGATGGCCACCCGAAGTATCTGACGGGGTACCAGAAGTAGTAACAGCAGGTGTATGATGGTTCGGAGGATCTGATGGGTTCCTGTAGTATACATGATATCATAACACAAGCATGGATGATTGGG
>BQNB010182314.1:0-12511 GCA_026074375.1 Tanacetum coccineum | reverse complement strand
TTTCCTCATTGTCATCCCCGGCATTATCATCTCTGTCAAAATGTTCACTGTCCACATCTGCTTCCCACTTAAGAACCCTGGCTTGGATCCAGTTCCTTCACTTGAGGCTCTAGAGACGACTATGGACTCATCAGGAACCCCTAGTATGTTACCAGTTCCTTCATTTGAGCCTCCAGTTCTAGGTTGTCTCTTGCTCATTTTCTTGCTTTCCTTGAGAGCTTTCATTATGTCAGCAGCTAGACTGTCTTCTTTGTGTGGGCTCGGGTTCAGATTCAGCATATGCATCAGACTTGTGTCAGTGATCTGCCATCCAGTTGAGGTAAGAGCTGGATGTTGTTTGGAAGCAGATGCATCAGACTCCCGTGGTTTCTTTGAACTTTGGTGATCATCTTTCGAAGGAGGCTGAGCTGACCCAGAAGCGGCAGATTCCTGGTCTTCTTCTCTTTGCTGACCTACCCTGGTTTAATCCAGCTGAAGGGCCTTCATCATCATCATCGTCAGATTGGTGGAGGAGTGACCAGTGACGACGGCTTAGTAGATGAGACATCTGTGAAGGGAGCAATCACTGGAGGAGTTGACATTACTGTCTGATGACTTGGATCAGGTATGGTGGAATCAGACTCCTCTATAACTTTAGATTTCTCCTGATCATCTTCGGTTGGTTTGTCATTGAAATTGATCCCCAAAGTTATAAGTGTCATCGAGATTTTTCATGGAAGACATAGAACCAGAATGACTTTCTGGATTATCTTCTTCAGGTTTTCATGAACCTTTGGGTAGGCTGTCGCGAGGAATTCATCATCCATGTGCTCAGGGTTTGGTCCAGCAAGAGACACATGTAATTTTCCAGAGTTTGATCCAGTCTGGTCTTCTTGCATGGGCTCAGGGTCTGGTCCAGACACAATTCTTGCATGAGTAGCATGAACTTCTCTTGCAACAGCTTCTTCTTCAGCTTCAGTTAAGCTGATAGATTTACCTAATTCCAAAGCTAAGTCTGGTTTAGGGATGATGTTGTCATGCAGGAGTGATCTCTAAACCCTTTTTTCATCAAGTTTGAAAGCTATAAACCCCAGTCTTTGCATCATGAGTCAGAGTATTCCAGAATAGCTGAATGTAGATGAGTATTCCAGAGTTTGACATGCCCTTGATATTTAGATTAGCACGAAGATATTCCACATTAGAGTCACTGGACATTGGGTTAAGTCAACATTGGTCAGCCTTGGTCGATGGTCTAGAGATGAGTCAACAAGACAAATGGTCCTTTGGAATAGACCTAAGAGGTTTATTGGGCTTATTGGGCCAAGACATGGACAATTAGCCTAATCTAACATTAAGCAAGATCCAAGGCATTTTAGATTATCTTAATTTCCTAGCAGACAGATTTAACACCTTACAGATTTAACACCCTACACTTTCACATTTGACCATTTTAATCACATTTAATTCACTATTCTCCCCTTCAAAAATTGCATATGCGATTGCCATTTTTGATCTAGTGAATTATAATACCAGCTAATGTACGTTGGTCCACTTAACTAACAAACAAGCATGGGAAAATATGAAGCTTGTTAATGAGAATGGTCAAACACAAGAAGATTTCTCTTCTTTTGAAGATAAAGCGCACTGAAGCGGTTTATTGGGCTTATTGGGCCAAGACATGGAAAATTGGACAATTAGCCTAAGACGCTGCCTAACAGATCACCAAACCACCATGCAGTAGGTTAACATTCCGCCATCAAGAATATGCAGCCGCTATCTAACATTAAGCAAGATCCAAGGCATTTTAGATTATCTTAATCTCCTAGCAGACAGATTTAACACCCTATAGACAGATTTAACACCTTACAGATTTAACACCCTACACTTTCACATTTGACCATTTTATACACATTCAAAGACCAAGATAAACCATTTTAATCACATAAGATAAACCGTTTTAATCACATTTAATTCACTATTCTCCCCTTCAAAAATTGCATATGCGATTGCCATTTTTGATCTAGTGAATTATAATACCAGCTAATGTACGTTGGTCCACTTAACTAACGAACAAGCATGGGAAAATATGAAGCTTGTTAATGAGAATGGTCAAAAACAAGAAGATTTCTCTTCTTTTGAAGATAAAGCGCACTGAAGCGTACACTCTCTTTTTCTTTAAAAAACTAGTTTCGTACAAAAGAATATGAAAGCCATCGACTTGAGCTAACAAACATTGAGTGTTTCGAAAGTAGCTCAAGACCGAAAAGATTTCTCTTTTCGTTATCAAGGATAAATGCACTGACACGTATACTTTCCTTTTCTCTAAAGGCGTACATCTTTCTTTACTTTAAGGAACAGGGCTTGAAGAGATGCCAGCAGATGCCATTTGACATTAAAGAACGAGGTTTGAACAGGTTTGTTCAAACATCATTTGACAATGAAGACTGAGGCTTGAACTGCTGTGATCAAGCGTCATTAAGATGAAGAACGAGGCCTAGCCATCGACTTGAGCTAACAAAACATTGATGTGTTCAAAGTGCATGCATCAAAGACCGAAAAGATTTCTCCGTTTTCATTATTAAGGAAAAATGCACTCTCACGTTACATTTTCCTCTTATCTGAAGATGGGGTGCAATCAACATATTGATTACAAGCCATTACCATGAGCTCAAAACTTGGAATGTTTTGTTATAATTACTCATAGACCGAAAAGATTTTATCTTTTCGTTGACAAGGATAAATGCCCTGACACGCACACTTTCCATTTTCTCTAAAGCGCGTACACTTTCTTTACTTTAAGGACAGGCTTGAAAGAGAAGCTAAGCACGCCATTTGACATTAAGGAACGAGGTTTGAACTGTTTTGTTCAAACGTCATCAAGATGAAGAACGAGGCCTGAACTGATGTGAACAGACATCATGAGACAATGAGGACCGAGGCTTGAACTGTTGTGATCAAGCGTCATCAAGATGAAGAACGAGGCTTGAACTGTTTTGTCCAAACATCTTTTGAAGCATGTTCATACAGATTTTAATTCCTGAACCCTAACGTATAGAGAATAAACGACTTTCTTTTAAAGGATTACAATGTACCCAGCACTTGAGTTAGAAGTACCTGCACTAAAATAAAGATTTGATTGCAAGTCAATGGGTATGTGATATCATCATTTGAACCATTTGGAGGTTCCACTTGTCCAACTTTGGTTGTGCTATCGGTGAACACTTTCCAGTAGGGTATCCACTTCAGACTAACAGTCCTTGAAAATTCTACCCGTTGTTCCCATCCTAAGACAATCATCTAGGATGTGTGGTTTCTCATGCACAGCGGAAGACTTATGAGAGAAAACCTATGTCCTGATACCATCTACCTACCAGGTTTTATAAGTGGTGGTTCATTGGTTCAATGGTATTGTTGTTCCTGATCTTTTATGGACCTGAAACTTTAGCACGAGAATTCACCTATAATACAGAATTCTTTGATATACAATCATCATGATTTGTATTAAAGATATATTTATGCCAATCGAACAAACAAAATAGTTTGGAGTCTAAGAAGAAAACTAGAATTCCTAGAGTGATCTACTAGAGGCCTCAACCATTTAACATTCCACCACTACACTTAGATACAGGAGAACTCCTATATATGTTTCTAGGTTTTGGTGTACAAGCATTAGGAGTGCAGTGTGCTCTAGTAGAGGCCATATCCTTATGACTAGGAATCCCGGTTTTGTCTTGTGTCATTTTCCTAGCATCCTCTAGAAAGTACGCATGAACCATATCATTAGAACCATACGATTCTTTATGACTATTCCTAGAGTAGTTAGGTGCATTCACCTGATGAGGTTTTGCTGCAGCAGATTCTCTAACTTTAGGCAAATAATGAGGAATGAAACTATTTTTGACAAATCGCATTTTTCTCATCACTTGGGAGGCATACCGTGTCCTTGAAATTCATTCGTTCAGAACGTAAACTCATTCGGGTATATGACTAACAACTACAATGGTTTCTAGATGGTTGTAAAGGCGGTTTCCCCAAGATTGATGCTTTGGCAAACTTAGAATCTACTATATTTCCTTTTAACTTTCTAAGTTCATTATTTAATGCTGCATTTGCAAAAACCTTTTCCTGAATCTGAGCTTTTAAATTAGCATTTTCGACAGACTTTTGATTAATTTGAGAAATTAAAGATTCACTGTTGTCTTTATTTCTGAACTCATGTCTTTTTAATTGAATCATAAAGTTCTTTGTAAGTCTGTTTCAAATGCTCATTTCTTTATGAGTTGCGCATAGATCTGCAAGTAATTAGCCACACTGTGTACTATCGATGTGAATAGGTTTCAATACATCGAGTTATGTCTAAACTTTGGCTTAATATTTGTTTCCTTCACACTTTTTAATTTGTTTCTTCAAGTGCAAATTAGTGTAGTTCTGACAGTAGCTGGGGGGGGGGTGGAGGGCTTTCAAATCATTAAACACAAAAATACATGAAATCAGGAAATATTTCCTGATTCTACAGTTTGTTACTTTAAAAAACTTTTCTTTCCTTTTGTGAATTTTGTATTTCAAGTGAAATACAATTGTTTTTCTAGTTGAGTAAAAAATCGTTTTTGAAAGGGTCATTTGTAAATTTCCTTTATCAACCACATCTTTCGTTTTGAGAAGCTCAGTTTTAAGCAAGAAGCACCTGGCAATCTCTCCTCCCCTATGACACATATTTGTTGAAGTAAGAGTGGTATTGCTATCAATAGTTTCCAACAGACGTGTGTCATAATTGGGTTCAGATTGCTCAGTATGTTGTTGTTCATTAGCAAGGATATTACGTAGAGTAGTCAATTGTACCTCAGCAAATGGCTCTTCATCATTTACTGGTCCGATATCTGCATCCACAGCTTGTGTGGTATAATTCCCTGAACTGCTACTTGTATCCTGCTTGTCCGCTTTATCCCACTGCTTTCTGTGACAATTAACCCAACATCAACTACTTCACGCATATCGACCTTTTCCTCTTGCCTTTGCATCTGAGTTTCAATCTCTGATTTACTGAATGCATTGTTGTTTTCAGGCTCTATCAATCTGCTTTTTAATACAATCAAGCTGTCATCCATTGCTTGAACTGGATTGATCTGAATATCTTGAGACTGCATCTTGACACTTGACTTAATTTGATGCTCATGAAGTATTTCATCATGCAACTGACTTCCATTCTCCTTTAGTGCATTAAGTTCATTTTCTTTCATGCGTAATACACCATATGTATTTACAACTCTATGAATGACCGCTTCAAGTGTATCCAGGTTCTCGAGTAACTCACGTCTGTACGCACTAGGTTCACAGCGCGTGAAGTCTTCGAAGTCTTGTTGCCAACCTTGATTCAGAAGATCCGTTGCATTTACCCCTTTTGAGGCAAGAAATTCCTTGAACTGTGTTCTGAGTGCTTGAAGACAAGTCTTTGCATTAACCCCATGAAGATTCTCTCTTTCAAGTTGTAGCCTTAACTGATCCAGATTATGAAACATCTTCAATTTGAAAGTCTGATGCTCTTCACCAAAGAATGAGCGAAATGCTGGTTTAAATGCATCAACAGCATAAGGCGAATTAAGGAGATAGAGATCATGAAGATGTGTCTCGAGTTGTTCAAACCATGTCATGCAGTTGGAGTGCCTTTGTTTTGCGAGCCGTTGCGTCAGTTGAAGCTCTCTCTCTTTTGAATTAGAATTAGAAGATTCCATTGAAATTCGATGTGTGAAATAAAATTAAGGATCTTAAGTAGATAATGTGATTGATGTTGTGGTTTTAAATGCAATTAACGTTCACGGGATTTTACAAGTCTATGATTAAAACCGATAAAAGATTAACGGGATTTTACAAAATCAATAGAAAACCGTGAATGAATAATCGTTTGATGTTAAGGTAGGTTTGTTGTTTGATTAATGCAGTTTAAGTCCTGTTTAGGTTGACGGTTTGTTATTTGGCCCTAAAATATTTGAATTTTGACCAAAACACAAAATTTACCCTATTACCAAAATTTAAATTTTGTGTAAAAATTAGCTAAAAAAGCTATTGAAAAATTAATTTTTTTTCTTAATTTTTCCCGCCAAAATATATTTGAATTTTTTAACAATATTTTTTCCCTATTACCAAATAATTTAAATTTGGTGTAAAAAATGGGATAAAATGCTATTAGAAAAAATTAAATTTTTCTTAACTTTTCACCAAACTTTTTTTTTTTTTTTTTTTAATTCAAAACCGTGCTATATGTTTCTATCATAAGCCCGCTTTGAAATCAACACAAACCGCCTATATATTTTTTGCCAACTAGCCGGCTTATAAAATAATCAAAAAAAAACCGCTTGCCTATATTGGAATAAACCGCCGCTGGTGAGATTAAAGCAACTCGCCGTTTTTTAAGCAACCCGCCGTTTTTGGCAAATCCCGCGTTTTATTGGCAACCCGCCGTTTTTTAAAACCTCAGCCGTGGTTTTTAGCAACTCGCCGTACTTTTACCAAACTGCCAATTATCCTGTGTTTAAACCGCCTGCACGAAAACAAGTAACTCGCCATGACGTTTGGCAACTGCCATTGACTTTTGGCAACTCGCCTTGATTTTTCCTAAATTTCCGGATCTTGTCCTACTTTTGTCAAACCGCGGTTAGATAATGATAATTTTAACCATCTCTCCACGAAGAAACACTTGGACGAATTAAGCCAAATTCAGGCCATATATCTCTCACTTTTTAACACGAATCAAAAGCTCTAAACATGCAATCTAAGAGTGTGTTATGAAGGATTAACCTTCCATAACATGTATCTTCTTGTGGATCATTAAGATCGATGCATACCCCTCACGAAGAACATCCAACTTAATAACCTCTTAATAATACGAACAGGTGCTTGTATAATCACCTTGAAATTGTTACAATCTAAAAAAACCTTTTTTTGATGTGTAGAACAAGAGAAGATCAAGTTTAACAGCAAATAAGACACAAATCAAAAATGAGCCGGGGTTTTTTTCTTTAAAAATAAGCCGACGCATTTTGCTTATTTAACCATATGAATCAATCACGAATCCACCCATGGCTCTGATACCATTGTAGGTTCCGAATTACACAAAACTTGTATAGTTATAAAGAGATCTAGAGAGAGAAAGTTTAGAGGAGATGAGAATAGTTGAGAGAGAAAAAGAAACAACCCCCCCCCCCCACCACTAAAGAGGTGTGTAAATGCTAGTTGCTACCTCTTCCAAAGTTGTATGAGGTATTTATTAGTTCTTACAATACAACCGGGGTATTAGTACCCCGGGTCAATACCGAAGTTCATACGTTTACCTATTAAAATTACGAGCTTATATTGAACAGTAAAATACATGGGGTGACCGAGTCTTTTTCTAATATCTAACAGTATGTTTTGATGATTTGTAGTTACAAGTCACATGCGCACTTTACGTTATGTATTACAAGTTACATGTTTGTCATCACCAAAACATAAAGACACTGTATAGATTAAATATCGTAATATTTGCACTAATACTTTTTTTTTATGTATCCCACCGTATTATTACAGCGTTTATGAAGTGGAGGGCGGCCACATGAGTCCGTTGCCATAGAAATGTCATTCTCAAGTTGAAAAGGAAATTTTATAAAGTCGCAATTAGACCATCGGTGTTGTACGAGTCAAAGTGTTGGCCAATTACGAAAGCTCTGGCTAATAAGGTGAAAGTGGCAGAATTAAGTATACTAAGATGGACTTATGGTAAAACGATGCTTGACATGATTCCTAATGGAGTGTATAGAGCGAAGCTTGAAGTCAAGACTATCATCAGCAAGATGAGGGAAGGACGGTTGAGGTGCTTCGGACATGTCAGGAGAAGACTATAGTCAGCAGCAGTTAGGAGAGTGAGAGCTTTGGTGGTCGCCGACCCGATGAGAAAAGGTAGACCAAAGGTTAGGTAGGAGGACAGAATGAAGCGTAACATGAAGGAGATTTTTTTCTGAGGAAATGACCTCTTATAGGAACGAGTTGAGGGCCAAAATTAGATTAGGTGGTTTAGAAGCGTAATCAAGCGAAGAGCGAGATATATCGACATATATTCTTTCTCATTTTCATCTGAGAGAAATGACACCTCTTCATATACATGACACTACTCAGATGTCTTGAATGGCGAGCACGACATACACAGACTAGTTAGGTGGTTTAGATATGTATTACAAAAACATAAAATAACTTCGTTTGACTTTCTGTCTCTCCTTTTACATATACCATAATATCAAGCTATCAGACCACCACAATCACTTCTATCTCTATATTCTATTATGACTTTGCGTGACTACTCGATAGAGAGTATGTCTTAGTACACCTTCCATATTCATGCATATTCAAACTTGTGTTAAAGCATACGGATACTCGAGAGGTCGAGTGGAGTTGATGAATGTATGTTTTGATGATTTGTAGTTACAAGTCACATGCGCACTTTACGTTATGTATTACAAGTTACATGTTTGTCATCACCAAAACATAAAGACACTGTATAGATTAAATATCGTAATATTTGCACTAATACTTTTTTTTGATGTATCCCACCGTATTATTACAGCGTTGATGAAGTGGAGGGCGGCCACATGAGTCCTTTGCCATAGAAATGTCCTTCTCAAGTTGAAAAGGAAATTTTATAAAGTCGCAATTAGACCATCGGTGTTGTACGAGTCAAAGTGTTGGCCAATTACGAAAGCTCTGGCTAATAAGGTGAAAGTGGCAGAATTAAGTATACTAAGATGGACTTATGGTAAAACGATGCTTGACATGATTCCTAATGGAGTGTATAGAGCAAAGCTTGAAGTCAAGACTATCATCAACAAGATGAGGGAAGGACGGTTGAGGTGCTTCGGACATGTCAGGAGAAGACTATAGTCAGCAACAGTTAGGAAAGTGAGAGCTTTGGTGGTCGCCGATCCGATGAGAAAAGGTAGACCAAAAGTTAGGTAGGAGGACAGAATGAAGCGTAACATGAAGGAGATTTTTTTTCTGAGGAAATGACCTCTTATAGGAACGAGTTGAGGGCCAAAATTAGTTTAGGTGGTTAGATGGTAGACATAAAGATGTTTGCTTGTCTCCCTTTTTAGCTATAGATAGAGAGCCCCCTCACTTTTTTTTCTTTAGACTTTGTTTGAGGTTGTGATCCCTTTTGCTTTTCGTGCTTAGGCCTTTGCTCGTTAGCTCTATTTGCCTCTTTTGCTTTTCTTGTCCTTGTGGACCTTTTCGTATATGCTTGCCTTGTTGTATTAGTTTGCCTTTTCGTATCTACGCCCTTTGCTTCTTTTGCCTTATGCGTGTTTGGTTCCTTTGTTGCTTAGCGTTGTTTGCCTTTTTGCTCCTTTGGTTTCTAACTCTTTTTATTATTTTGTTGCCTATTTGGATGATTTTTGTTCTTTCTGTGTTCTATGCTTGCATTATGTGGTTCATTGTGTTGTTTGCGTATATGCCCCTTTTGTTTCTTACTCTTTATATTGTTTTAAGTATTTTGGGAGGGTTTGTTGTTTATGAGTTCCTTGTTCGCTTTGCTTATCTTGCCATATTTGTCATTTGATTCTTATGCATGTTTGGTTTCACTTGGTGCATTGTGTGTTTGCCTTTATGTCCTTTAATTTTCTCTCTTTTTATTGTTTTTGTGTCTGTATTGGATGGGGTTTGCTCTTCGTGTGCTATGGTTTCATTGCTTATCTTGCCATGTGCCCGTTGTTTTTTAATCATCATGTGTCATGTTTCCTTGCATTGTTCCTGGAAGCAGTCTCTTTACCCTCAGATTTTTCTCAAATTTAGGGGTATGATCTGTCTACATCTCTTTACCATACCTTGCTCCTGGCGGGATTGAGTATCGTTGTTGTTGTTGCTGTTGTTGTTTGTTTGTTTGTTTGTTTTTTGTTGTTTTATTGGGTTAAGTGTAATGTTTGAGGTGTCGTATAACTTAGGTGATAGAGGCGTTAAGCCTATTTTTTGGTTAAGATATAAGGATAAAAAATACTGAGTTACAACACTTTTTACTCTAATACAACCCTATAACCTAATTGACGACACCTGCAGCTCTAAAAAATTCAGAAAACTGTATTATAATATAAGATCTCCTCTTGTTCTGCTAGTCTTATGTATCTTGTAGCTTCATTGTCATATGGTGATAATCATATAGCACTCTTGTTGTTTTTGGGTGATAAAACTTTTGACCAATTAGTAGAAAAATAAGTTTTCCGGGATAACGAGTGTCCCTATCTTTAATGAAGAGTAGACATTCACATTTCAATACTTGACATTAATATCATTGAAACGAAGTGTTTTGGTAAATGACGAATTTCAGAACTAACGTAGAAAAAAGCTCTTATTAGACTAAATTATCATTAATTATGTTGATTTTTTGATGAGATACCGGACAACATTACCTCTTTTTCACAAAGTCAGCTTTTGTGATTGATCTTATTGTATGTTGATAGATGACGTTGTGGTGCACAAGTTGATTTATTTTCCATTAATTGAAAATAAACGAACGTCCTCAACTATAAATTTCCTGTGATCTTTATATCAAACATATACAAAAGCATATCATAAACACAAATGGAAACATTTTATGTGATTTTATCAGTCATTGCCATAATATGGATAGCCAAAAAAGCCTTTGGAAAAAAGAGAAACCTACCACTAAGTCCCTTCCCATGCTTACCCATACTTGGCCATCTTTACCTAGTGAAAAGCCCTCTCCATCGAGTCCTTAGCAAACTCTCTAGGAGACATAGTCCTATGCTCATGCTCCAGTTCGGCAACCGCCGTGTTTTCTTGGTTTCGTCTTCTGCGGTGGTAGAAGAATGTCTCACGACCAACGACATTGCTTTCGCTAACCGTCCTCATTTGCTTGCGGGGAAACACTTTGGGTATGACTACACCGCCCTTTCTTGGTCAGACTACGGTGATCACTGGCGTAAACTTCGTCGTATTGCCTCTCTTGAGCTTTTATCGGCTCATAGATTGCAAACTCATCACTCTATTCGCGAGGAAGAAGTAAAACTATTTGTTAAGAAGGTGTATCAAAATGCGATGAGGGATGGGACAGTGGATATGAAGTCTGTTTTTTGAACTAGTTTTGAATGTATTGATGATGATGATGATAAGTGGGAAGAGATATTATGGAGACTCGGGTGCAGATGTGGACGAGACAAGGCGGTTCCAGGAGATTGTGAAGGAGACATGTGTGCTGATGGAAACAACGAATTTATCGGATTATTTACCATGGTGGAAGTGGGTCGGAGGAAGGAGCTTGGAGAAGCAAATGGTGGCTTTGAAGGAAAAAAGGCATGAGTTTATGCAAAGTTTGCAGCAAGAGCAGAAAAGAAAAATTGTTAAAGATGGTAACTTAGCTGGGGAGAACATAAAGAAGGAGCAAAACTTTATTGAAGTTGCAAGTAACCGAACCTGAATAGTGAATACTACAAGGATGATGTTATCAAAGGATTAATACAGGTAAACATCTGGTTATAAAACTCAAATTATTTGATAGTTAAATTGTCAAACCTACAATGAACTTTAGCTTTTAGAAAATCGTTTATAGAAAAGACCACCATATCACTGTTAATATTTTTCAGTGTCTATGTTTATGGCGAATCATACAAAAAGATATCACACTTACAAATTGTTGGTGATTTTAGTGTCATTAACGGCCATTTAGGTAATGATGATTTACTAGAGACTAATGAGATTTCATACTTAACTTGGATACGAGTTAGGGAAGTGTGGAGTACACACTCGTTGAGTTAATATGTTATCGACCTAGACAAAATTTAGAGATAAATATAGCAGTACTAAGTTGAGTTATAAAGGGCAGTACTAAGTTGGTTGTTTTCCACTAGCAGTACTAAGTAGTTAGTACTGCTAGCACTAATACTTAGTACTGGTTGTTTTCAACTAGCAGTACTAAGTAGTTAGTACTGCTAGCACTAATACTTAGTACTGGTTGTTTTCAACTAGCAGTACTAAGTAGTTAGTACTGCTAGTCGTGTAACTGTTTGAAAACAGTTGTGAAAGTTGGTTTTAACCAACTTTAACTGCTTAACAGTCATCTAGAATTTGTTTTATAAACAGATTCATTAGTCTCATTTGATACAACGAAAATATACATACAATTTCTTCATTGTTTTTGATTTATGATTCTTGTGCCTAGAACATAAATTGCTATACTTCTTATATTATCCCGATAGAGATTTCGTGCAACCCATGCATTGATAAGGGTCGAAATACTTTATACGGAAAGTGGACTTTTACACGATATAAGCGAGTTATCCAGGATTATCACACATACCCTATTTAACTAACACAATGATCCCTCCATTGTTGTTTTCCCATAAATAAAATTTGAACAAATACTTAATGCCCCCTTTTTTCTGTTGATTATTAGCAGAATCAAACCCATGAGTAATAAGAGACCTACGAAAGACCCGGTAACAGGACCCACAGGGAAACCGTGTTTCTTTCTATAAGCGGGGAGGTCTTTGGAAGCAAC
>BQNB010182312.1:0-12511 GCA_026074375.1 Tanacetum coccineum | reverse complement strand
AAACATTAACAACCAACCACCAAATCCACCACCACCAACACAACAAGCCCCTCACATTGTTTCAACCATAAAACTCCCCATTCTTAAGAAAGGTGAATATGATATATGGGCTATGAAAATGGAACATTACTTGGCTCATACAGACTATCCTGTATGGGAGGTCATACAAAATGGAAATGGTCCTGTATCAATCTCCACAGATATACAAGGTCAAATCAAGATTCTGCCTCCTAAATCTGATAAAGAAATTTTGGCAAGAGAAAGAGAAAGAAAAGCAAGGACCACCTTGTTTATGGTTCTTCCAGAAGATCATTTAGCAAGATTTCACAATATATTTGATGCTAAAGAAATGTGGGATGCCATTAAAACCTGATTTGGTGGAAATGCTTAGAACACTAGGAATAAGGCAAAAGACAATGGGAGAAGATCTGGTAAACAGGAGGACTTTAAAGCTTTGATGACTGTTGATGGAGAAGGTGTTGATTGGACCAGTCACTCAGAAGAAGAAGAAGATTATGCTTTAATGGCTTGCAGTAGTTCAGGCTCAGACACAGAGGTAACTTCTTATTCAAAAGAATGTAAAGAGTCTTATGCTAAACTTAAAAAACTGTATGATGAACAAAGAGCACAACTTAGTAATGCAAGCATAGAAATAAAGGCATATATTCAAGCTTTAAAGAAAGTTGAAGCACAATTAGTTGCTCATCAACAATGTCAACTTTGGTATGAGGAAAAGATCAGGTTTATGAAAATAGACTTAGATGATAAAACTGATGTCCTTACATACCATAAGAAACTATTGGCAGAAGTTGAGAAAGAAAAAGAAGATTTAAAAGCTAAAGTAGAAAAATGGCACAACTCTTCTAAAAATCTTAGTAAACTACTAAATACACAGATGAGTACTAATGATAAATTTGGGCTTGGTTATAGGGATTACAGATATGATGGCATCTTGAGTTATGAAAATGAAGGTTTACAAAGTGTATTTATTAATAAGGAAGGTGATTTAGAAAATAAGCCTTTGTATGATAGGTTTGTTACATCAGAAGGTATGCATGCTGTACCTCCACCTATGACAGGGAATTACATGTCATCTGGACCTGATATTGAAATAGATTACTCATAATTTATATATGGTCCAAAACAGTCTCAAGCTAGTGAATCTGAAACCCAAACCAGTGACTTTGATACTTATGACTCAAATTATAGTGATGAAACACATGAATCTTTGCCTGAACCAGCTGTCAATGAACCCAAAGTAGTATGTCAACCTAAGGTTTGGTCTGATGCTCCTATCATTGAGGAGTATGAATCAGATAGTGAAGATGAGCATGTGTCTCTACCAACAGAAGAATAGGAAACACCTAGTTTTGCTAATAAGCAAGTAAAAACTCCTAGGGAAACTGTTAAGAATAAATTCACACATAGTAAAAATCTTAAAGTTAACAAAAAGGGGTTGGGATTTAGGTATACCAAAATGGTGTGTTTTGTATGTGAAAGTTTTAGCCATCTTATTAGAGATTGTGATTTTTATGAGAAAAGGATGGCTAAACAAGATAAATTAAACAGTAGGATGAGTAAGGGGTCTAGTCAAAAAGAGATTAGGCCAGTTTGGAACAATGTGCAAAGAGTAAATCATCAAAACCAATTTGTTGCAAAAGCAGTACTAACTAGAACTGGCAAGATTCAAGTTAATACTACTAGAACTAGCGGTACTAACACAGTTAATACTGCTAAAACTAGCGGTACTAACACAGTTAATACTGCTAGGCATTATTTTAACAGACAGGCAGTACTAACTAATGCTGCCAGGAAAATTAGTACTGTTAAACCTTTTGTGTATAAAGTTAGACCAAAAAATGTTTTTCATAAAACTCATTCACCATTTAGAAGGCTTTTTAATAACACAACATCACTTAAAACCACTTTTACAAAGCAAAAAGTTAATACTAATGGAGTTAATTCAGTTAGTGTTATTGGGCAAAATAGGGAAACTATTGTTAAGACCTCAGCAGGTTGTAATTGGAGAACCGAAAGGTATTATTGGAATAGAGTCTCCAAATACAATAGTGGATCAATGATAAGGACAAATGTATATTTTAGCGATCCACAAGGCAGACTCAAGTCAGCAATGGCTTGGGTCCCCAAGAGAAACTAATACTATTAGTTATATGTAGTTAGTGCTGCCAGTATAAATGTTAGTACTGTCAGTTTATTAGTACTATTAGTATAGAAGTTAATACTATTAGTTATACTCAAAACTGCTTAGTATAATTACTGTTGTAATTATTGCATAAAATGTTATGGATTCTGTTTTCTTTGTCTGTTAAACTAACTTTTTGCAGGTAAAGAAAAGTCTTAAATGAATCTGTTATGAAATCCCTAGTTTTTAGGGATGAAGATTGAGATAGGATTGCCAACGTTGAATGAAGTTTCAAGGAAATTAATTTTGTTGGTCCGTGGTTGGGTGCAAGATTAGTACTATTTGTGTACTTAATACTGCTAGCATTAAAAAGCAGTTGGTTAATACTGCTCGAGTTAAACATTAGTACTGCTCGTTGGTATCATTAGTGCTGCTCGTTTGGTATGCGGAGTTAGTGCTGCTATCAATAAGCAGTTACTATTGCTAGCTTTAAAGATTAATGCTGCTAGTTTTACCTAACATCAGACAACACACATTTTGGTTCTTGGATGATTTAGACAAAATTGAATTACTTTCAGTTTGTTCTTACAGAATTTATTATCAGAAAGTTTAAATGGAGATGAGAAGGTTTGTTAAGTGTTGGTTTAATCACCACACAACAAATGGTCATCAGTTCACCATGCTTAATAGGCATAAGATCTGGCTAGTCCATAAGCAAACGGCTTATGGTAAAGACTTCTCAAATCCATTATATTGACAATTACCAAAATTGTTGGGTTTTAACTCACTTGCTTCATGTTAAGAGTTGGCTAGGCCAGGATCAAACGTTCTTTGTAAAGGGGACTACTCAAATCTGTTGATCGCTAATATTTTGCTAAAAGCAATATGGTTTATCAAATGCACCATGTTTATGGCAATGAAGGCATTGGGTAGTCCAAAAGATAACGGTATTTGGTAAAGACAAATCAATTCCGTTAATGGTTGACAGTTTACCAAAAAACTGTATGTTATCAACTCACCAATTTTGAAATAAAGATGTTGACTAATCCAAGGCAAACGGTACTGGTAAAGGAAAATTCAAATCCGTTCTATGGCTGTAGTTTTGCCAAAAACTACAAGCCAACTTAGTTCGATGATGTTGTTGTAGCTGTTGCATGCAGAAGAGATAGATGCAAATTCAAGATTGAAAGCGAAAAGTATGATCTGCTTACAATAAAATCACAAAAAGCAGATGATCATAAGATAAAGCATGCAGTCAGAGTGCTTAGTTACAATCCTCAAAGCTCATTCAGAAGAACTTGAGTTAACAAGTGAAATTCAAGTTTAGGGTGAGGATGTTAAGAATTATGTAATCTAAATTTTCTTACCATGGTTATGATTTGGAGACTACAATGACCTCTCAACAAAGTTGAGATTGCAGCTTGAAAGGAAGAAGGTCAAGAAAAACTTCATAAGTGACAAAGGACTATACAAAGTTGGTTTGGACTTACAAGAGTATAAAAGTCCTTCTAGTGATAAAGGACTGGGTTGGTGTTGATGATTCCAAACAGGGGAGGATAAATAATATTGTTGATGATGAAGATTTACCTTGTTCTTAAATTAATCATAAAAGAATTATGAAGAATAAAACCGAAGAAACATGAATTAAAAAAGTTAAACAAACATGTTTAGGGAGGATTGTTGGGAATTGTACATTCCTAAACTTGGTATCCTTTAGTTATTTATTAGTACCGGCTAGTTATAGTTAGTATTGACCAGTACAAAAGTGTTAAGTACTGCTCTGATAGTTAGTGAAGTTAGTATAATATAGTTAGTACGTTTAAGGGATATGTATAGAGTATTGTAGGAAAAAATATGTATTTATCTTTTACACGTTTTGTAGTCTGTTAGGGTTTATCCTTGGTCTATAAAAGGAACCCTATGGCATTAGAGAGATAAGACACACATTGATAACACACAGATCTTATCTCATACAATCATATCTCATAGTTAGTAATCTGTAATCTTATTAGCAAATTAATAGAAATCAAGTTTAGTATTCTATTATTTTCTTGATAAATATTGTGTAGATTCCAGCATATACATAAAGTATTCATATTCAGTGTTTCTCTATAGGTCGTATGTATTTATACAAGTTGGCTATCACCCTTAGAATGCTGCAAAGATCCTGTTCAGTTTGGACACACACTATCTTCGCTTTAAATTGTGAGATTAGTTGGACCTGCAGGTGACCCATTGGGATCAACGGTTACGTCTTAATTATTGGTAAAGACTTAGTTAGTGGGACCTATAGTGTATGAAGTGCCTTTAAGCAGTAAGTGGGTAAAGTCTATATGAGCTAGGGTTTAACAAGATCACCACTGCTTTAACCCCTAAGATAGATTATAATCAGCAAATAAGGATGCTTTATGCGGATGCGTTTAATTGTGACAGGATTCTTCGCATGTAGGTCTTAGCAAGAAGTAACGCCTAAGTCTTAAGAATGATATGTCACCTCGAGATACGTAATCATTGCACAAAATAAACAAACCAACTATCTAATTGGATTAATCATGGCTAATACAAATTTCTTCTATTTGGCTAGACCACTCTTCTATCTTTTGTTAATTTGCTTTTGTGTGTTATCGGATCTTAAATTGATCTAAGTCACCACCAAATCCGTGCCAGTCTCTCAGGATGAAAACCCCTTATCCATTAGATTTAGGATTAACACAGGTTTAATATAGGTTTAACATAGAATAGACTTAACTTAGTTTAGATTAACTAAGTTTAGATAATCAAATATTAATAAATTAAAAGATTGTTTCTCGCTCTTAGTGATCGACACCCTACTTACCATGAAACTACTACCGATCGGGACACTGCCCGTTAAAGTGTTGTTTTAAGTAAAGTCGGCAATATATAAATTTAAAACTTGAATCATCATAAATAACATCATCACAATGAAACATCAAATTTTTGGCGCCGTTGTCGGGGAGTGAAAAATTAATCTTGATTTTTATTTGATATTTTGGTTTTTAACATTAGTTTAGTCTAACCCCTAGGATTAGCGTAAATCAGATTAGTGTATAATCTTGTAAAATTTTGTAAAATCCTGTATATTTGTGTATTTTTCATTATGTATATTAGTTAGTTAAATGTTTGCTCAGTTTAATTATTTTGTGTGTTTAATTGTTTTTCTATACACTGTTCTGGTCGATAGCCTGATACGACGTATCCACTTCTACTGGATATGACGTATCGAACTTTCTTATCCAATACAGTGTATTCATACAACAAGATTAATACGGCATATTCAAATCAATTGAATACAGTGTATCGATCGTCCGATAACTGAGAAGTTTTTCATACTCGAACTTGAAGCTCAAAATTCTATATATTTTTTTTTCCTTCAACTGGTTCTACTGATAATTTTTTGGTTATTTTCAGTAACAATGACAAAGGTAATTAAGGAAGAGTTCGAGCAACTTGGATTTCTCGAGATCAATGACGGTTCACTTGATGGCAATACACAACTTGGAACTCTTTGTGATGAATTCAATCGACTAAGCAGTATTGATAACGACTTGTTTACTTATGAGATTGAAGTACCTATATATTCTGGAAGCGATAAACAAGCCAGTAGCCCAACACATAATGATCTCGAGGATTATGAAGAAAAAATAAGTTATGAAGAATGTGAAAAGATTTATGCTGAAGCCGTAATCTTCATTAACAACATACTTGTGAGGCTTATTGATGTAACAGTAGAACAGTGGTTGGACCTAAAATATGGGAATCATATGACAATGGATGTAAATGTCAAGAAAGAGGTAATTAGTACATGGTTGATCAGAAGCTATAAACTGCAAATCAAATAATACTTGGAGATCAAGAAACAAAGAGACACGTACGTACGTGATGTTGATATGAAATACGACCCATCCAACTTGGTTTTCCGCTAATTGGATCGCCTTAAAATTTCACAACCACTTGGATATGGATTGGTACACTAAGAATGCGTTATGGATTTACTGGGCATGAGGTACCGATGAAGTTGGACTTTTTGATGAAGAACCTTTAGATCCTAATAATGAAAATATAATTGATGAGTGTGAAGTAGCTGAAATCTTTAGGATTGAGACTAATGTATTTGATTTCGAGACACCTACGTGTAGAGCTTTCAAAGAATTTAATTATCTTTTACAAATCGATCTGGATGTCCTTGATAAGGATATTGAAGGATTCAAGACGTATAAAGATTATAAGGATGATTGGATTTACGAGTGGAATAAAGATGTGACATGGGTACACAAAAAACCATGGATGGATAATGGAGTATGGAAAGAACCCACATTTGTTAAACATTATTGCAAGCCTTTTAATTATAAAAGTGGATGTTCAGAATGGCTAACTTATAGCTGGATGAATGATGGATATTTTAATGGAGGAAATTTTCCTAGGGCCTACGTAGTTGGAAATTCACTCCGTTATCAAGATTTTAAAAGGTACGATGCTCTGGAGGATGGAGAACTTAAAGAAGAAGCTTTGAAGAAAAAAGCCATCATGGAAGGATTAATTGACAAGGATGATGAATCAAGTAAAGAAGGTTGGAGAATTTGAGACAACTATGTGAATGCCAACCACGATCATGAAGAAAAAGAAGATGTGAATGAACATGACAATAGAGAAAGATGTGAACTATTTGATGATGTCACTCAAGAACGACCGATTTGCAATATAAGAAGATTCGAGATGATCAAGTATTTGTTCAGAGATGGTGAAGAGTATGTTGCTGTAAAGGAAAATGAATACGATGTTTTGACGAGTACGAGCAAAGATGCATGCCGCACATACCAGGAAATCTTTCGCAAGATGGACGAAGGATGGAAGGTGACGCGCACCGAGTGAAGGAAGCTGAAGGAAAAGTCTAACTTAAAGACTTAGCTATAAATAAAAGTGCTTCCTGGGAGACAACCCGGATTGTTATTTATTTTTATTGAGTATGTCTTCCTAGACATCAATACGGCGTACTCGCTCCATACCATACGGCGTATTAATTGTCTGGACGTTACCAGTCCTTTTTATTTTTATGCACTTTTAAAAATTATTGTCAGTTCTGTCCATACGTCGTATTCATATATATGATACGGGCATTCGACAGACTGGCCCATATTTATATACTTTTTACAGGTTCTCTATACGGCGTATTCCAGTTTATGGATACGGCGTATTAGTCTCCTATACAATTTAGTTTGTTTTATTTAATTAACCATAGGTACCGAGATAGGAGTACATCATTTTTGCTATTATTTTGCACAGGACCTAGCTGAAAAAATTGACAATGTTGGTGAAGTATCTACAATCTAGAATTCTTGATCATTAAATCTACATGGAGAATCTACCGAGCAAAATATCAGGGGAATTTCTCATTCTAATTCTTATTTAATTCCTGTTATTTTTAAATGTTTTATCAATACAACGAGGACGTTGTATAATTCAAGTGGGGGGGGGGGATGGGAATTAAAATGATACTTTTCCTATTTTCACATTAATGCTTAAATTATGCTCAAATTAATTTTTTTCAAGCATACTTTTGTGAAATTACTTGTTACATAACCCGTACACAATAACCCTTATTAGATATTGTGAGGATTTAGCCTTATCCATTTTCAAATGTTTACCCAAATTCCATAAAAATATGAGTGTGCCGGTGATGTTGTAAACTTTAGAACTTGACTTGGTATATCTATTCAAGACCATAATAATGAGTACTATGAACTTAGATGGAGTAACTTATTTAAATTGGTAAATTTTAGGATTTCACCCAATAATCCTATACATGTTGTTTATTAACTAACTACAATCGTTAGTTAACCCCCGTATAAACCTTTTGTTTACTCTCATTATAAGAGTAAGATACCCCTAGAAAAACCTGTAGAGCCAATCCTTTAGGAATAACACCAACTATTTGTTTCATTACACCTTTACACCTTAGCCTACCCTGTTAGATTAAGTCCATTTACAGTTGCTAGTTGCTTCAAGTGTAAAGTATGTATTTTTTGAGTCTTGTGTCATTTTATATCTTTGGTACGGTTGGAAAGAAATTTGCACATCACGAATGGGATGTATAAAGTAGTTAAAACTCATGTATTTTTACTACCATCACTATTATTGGTAAGTTCAAAGAATGAAGAATCATCGAAGAAATTATCCGGAGTTATTATGATTATGAAGACGGTGAAATTACACCGAGATTCGTAGTTATGTATCAAAAAAATCAAAAAAATAAGAAAAATTGCAACAAACAAGAGGAGGAAAGTTTGAAGATAATCGTTTCGCAAAGCTAAAACCAAAGGAATTATTTGAAGGATCGATTATTCGTTGATATGTCTTAGAAATCAACAATGTAAAGTTTTGTATAAAGTGGTAGATATCGCCACTTGTCTTGTAAAAGTATGTAAAATATGGGATGTAAGGGAAGTTGACCGTTACGGGAACGCCAACTTAGGTTGCTATTTTTGATCTATAATCAAGACGTTTGTGTAAATAGTTGTGTCTTTATCATGGTAACGGTCGGGAAAGTGTCTAGCAACTTGTGCTTTATCTATTCTAGGCTTAATCTATTTGTTTCGTAACTTTTATTTAACAACAATTTAATCTCCTTTCCTAATAACTAACATTGGGTTTTACTCGAACGAGGATGTGTACGAGTCATGCATGTCTATTCCATCGTTACGGCCATGTATGCGTGTCTTAGCTGCCTTGTTGGTTTACGACTTTCGGTGAAAGTTAAAAGATCCATACCCTATATCATTCTTCATCCTAACCCTTGGTTAAACTCGAACGAGGATGTGACGAACACACATGTCTATTCTTTCGTTACGGCCGTGTATGTGTGATTCAGCTGCCTTGTTGGTGTGGTACTTTTGGTGAAAGATTGTTAGAATGATCAACCATACACCTTATAATAAAAACCTATTTTACCTTTATAAACTTGTTAATCCTTAGCTCTAGTGGTAGAGATATATATCCTTGCCAAGCTTATGATAGAATACTCGTCATGACCGAGCAATTGAGTGAATTAGTTACATTTTACCACATACATTAGTTGAGTGATTTGAGTGTTTTCATCTTTCTACATGTTACCACACTTGCTAATCATGCTGAAAAACTAGAAAAATTCAATGGACAAAATTTTAAGAGGTGGAAACATAAGATGTTCTTCTATCTCACTACTTTGAACCTTGCGTGGTTCTTAAAAGATACTATACCTTACACCTCAGGTGGAACCTCCTAGAAAAGGTCAACCCTCTAATGCACAGGGTGTTTAAGCTGTGGAATCATGGAAACATTCAGACTTTTTGTGTTTCAACTATGTTCTGAATGGCTTGATGGACTCTTTGTATAACGTGGACTACAAGACCAATACTGCCAAAGAATTATAGGAGTCATTGGAACACAAGTATAAAACTGAGGATGCTGGCACAAAGAAGTTCGTGGTAGCTCGTTTTTTGGATTACAAGATGGTTAATTCAAAGAATGTGATCAGTCATGTTCAAGATCTGTAGGTTTTGCTACATGACATTCATGTTGAGGGAATGACTTTGAGTGAAACTTTTTAAGTTGCTTATATTATTAAAAAGTTAACTCCAAGCCAGGTAGAATTTAAAAACTACTTGATGCATAAGCAAAAGGAGATTAGTGTTAAAGACTTTGTTGTTCGTTTTCATTTTTTTAGAACAACAACTAACTATCTCATAATACAATTACAACAAATCTATATCACATGTCCTATACCGGCCTTGAACCCACAACCAATTGGTTGGGGAGCTTCACACACAACAAGGGGTACCATTGGGACACAAGTCATTTGGTTGTTTTTCATATTTGT
This sequence comes from Tanacetum coccineum, assembly GCA_026074375.1. Lineage (NCBI taxonomy): Eukaryota > Viridiplantae > Streptophyta > Magnoliopsida > Asterales > Asteraceae > Tanacetum > Tanacetum coccineum. The sequence continues at coordinate 2,495 of BQNB010182312.1, read as the reverse complement.
ATTGAAGAGGACAACAAGCTGGCTCAAAAAACACTTATAATCTTGATTCTACAAAGGAAATATGGTTAAGCATGCTTCGTCATCTTAAAAGTATAAAAGCAAAGGAAAAAGGGATAATGACAAGAAGATCAAAGGGAAGGCTGAGTACCTTGCTTCTAAAGCTAGAATTATGAAGCCAAATTTTTAAGAAAATTGCTATAAGTGTGACCAGCTAGGTCACCATGCTGCTAGTTGCAAGATGCCGAAGTGGGTGACTCCACCGCCAGGATAATATGGTGAATGATAATGTGGACATGATTGCTATGATGTCTGACGTCATTGCCATGATCTCTAAAGTTAACTTGGTAGGTTCTAACAACAGTGATTGGTGGGTTGATACTTGGGCAATTCGTCATATGTGTGCTAATAAGAGTATATTTCACTCATTCAGAGCGATTGATAATGGAGAGAAGCTGTACATGGGCAACTCTGCAACTGCTGATATCAAGGGCGAAGGAGATGTTATTCTGAAGATGACATTCGAGAAAGAGCTCAAGTTGACTAATGTCTTTTATGTTCTTGAGATTCGCAAGAATCTTGTGTCCTGTTGGCTTTAAACAAGTTTGGTTTTCGTCTTGTTTTTGTGTCTAATAAGTTTGTTCTTTCTAAGAATTAAATGTATGTTGGTAAGGGATATGCCATGAATAGTATGTTTATGCTCAATGTAAAGGTTGTTATGAATGATATCAATAAAATGAATTCTTCTGCTTACTTGATTGAGCCTTCTAATGTGTGGCATGGTCGCCTTAGACATGTAAATTTTAATTCAATGTGTCGTTTGATTGAATTTAATAGCATACCAAATTTTCATATTGATTCAAAATATAAGTTTGAAACTTGTGTCGAAGCCAAACTTACAAGATCATATTTCAAATCGGTTGAACGAAAAACTGAACTAATTGATATGATACACACAAACATATGTGATTTGAAATCACCACCCACAAAAGGTGGAAATAAGTATCTTATCACGTTTATTGATGATTGTACATAGTATTGCTACATATACTTGTTGAAAAGTAAAGATGAAGCTATAGACAAGTTTGTTCTATACAAAAATGAAGTTGAGAATTAATTTGGTAAGAAAATCAAGGTTGTACGAAGCGATAGAGGAGGTGAATACGTGTCTTCATTCACTGATCTATGTGCAAAATATGGAATCAGACACGAGTTCACTGCTCCCTATTCACCCCAGTAAAAAGTATCTCCAAAAGGAAGAACCATACCTTGAAAGAAATGGTTAATGCCATGTTGTTAAGTTCTAGTTTAAGCTAGGACATGTAGGGGGAAGCCATTCTAATGACTATTTATATTTTAAATAAGATACCTAGTAAGGAAAAATAAGAAACCTCTTATGAGCTGTGGATGAGAAGAACACCATCATATCAGTACTTACGAGTGTGGGGGTGTCTAGCCAAGGTAGTTGTGCCGACACCTAAGGCCCAAAAGATTGGACCTAAATTTGTGGATTGTATATTCATTGGATATGCTAAGAATAGTAGTGCTTATCGTTTCATTGTACATGACTCGAAAAATCCGTATATACAAAAGAGTACAATAATGGAATCAAGGAATGCTTCCTTCTTTGAAAATATATTTCCTTGTTTAACGAAGGAAATTGGAAGCTTATCTAGAATAGATGATGAAGTTGTCCAAGATAATACACAATGAGATGATAATAATCTCCAAGATGAGAGATAATGTCAACCCGAGAAAGAAGACGTTGAACCAAAAAGAAGCAAAAAGGCAAGAACCGAGAAATCGGTTGGACCCGATTTTGTTTCTTTTATGGTAGAAAATGAACCCACTTCTTATCGAGAAGCGATAACTTCCTTGGAAGGGCCTAGATGGAAAGAAGCCATCAAAAGTAAAATAGATTCTATTTTACCAAATCATACTTGGGAGCTCGTGGATTTACCTTCTAGTTATAAACCACTAGGCTATAAATGGATCTTCAAAAAGAAAATAAAAGCCGACGGCACCATTAACAAATACCAAGCAAGCTTGGTAATCAAAGGATTTAGACAACACGAAAGTCTAGATTACTGTGATACTTATTCGCTTGTTATTAGAACGATACTTGCTATTGCCACATTAAGTAATTTGGAAGTTCACCAAATGGATGTGAAAATGACATTTCTAAATGGAGATTTAGAAGAAGAAATTATACATTAACCAACCTAAGGGTTTTATAGCTCCTGGACAAGAGAGCAATGTTTGTAGGCTTGTTAAGTCATTATATGGCCTAAAGCAAGCTCTCAAACAATGGCATCAAACATTTGACCACATCATGTTAGAGAGTGGGTTCAAAATTAATGAATGCGACAAGTCTGTTTATGTAAAAGACACAAATAGTAGATATGTAATCTTGTAATTATATTTTGATGATATGCTTATCATTGGTAGTAACGACAAGATTATCAAATCTACTAAAGACATGTTGAAGTCAAAGTTTG
>BQNB010182311.1:0-12511 GCA_026074375.1 Tanacetum coccineum | reverse complement strand
TCAGTTCAGGTAAATGGTTGTGTGTGTGCAATACACCCCATTTCACATTTTGTAGGGTACATCTAGAGTCTGCAGCTCCCATGTACAATTTTATATGATATGATATGATACGATTTATGTTGGATTATGTAGTCTAAGCGTGTGACATGCTTTAGACTTTTGTTTCGAGCTCGTGGGCACTCATTTGTTATCTTTAATTCTTAATCATCGCTTATTATTTCGTATGACATTTATTTAGCAGATTCTTGTGATCCGTTTCGTTCATTCTTTTATCTTATTACCGTTGTTGTTATTATATCTGTTCACTGAGCGTTAGCTCAGCCGCATTTTCTTTTCCTGCGGCAGGTACTAAGCGGGAAGCTGGGTTTTGAGTGATGAGTGTAGGAAGCTTCTAGAGGACCAACCTTTGATAGTTTTCCCATTGTTTCGGATTTATATTTAAGACCCTTTCGTTTGAAGATTTCTTTCATTTAGACCTTGTTGGAATTTAATACTTTTGGAAATCATTTGTTTCATGACTTAGTATTTTTATTTAATAAAGTCTTCCGCTTGCGTTTATATGTTCTGATATGACACCATAACGTGACTCCTGGTCTCTTTATCGGAGCGGGGGTGTTACATCCCGTATATTACAAAAGTTTCTATATTTAGAATTTACTTCGTTCATAATAATGGCTAAGTTTAAAATATATCACTCGAAGTAATAGTAGCGTTTAATTACTTTTACGACATCCGACAAGTTTAGCATTAATCCGTTGACTTTTAAAAGTCTACATTGGACTTTAATTGGCTTTGACTTTATATATATAAAATTAATCTGACCCGCTCCAAACGACCCGTTATATCACATTTTCACGTTTCGGACTCAAAAGAGATTTTATGTAAAACGACATTCCGGACAACTTTTTAGTTTTAGCCGAGAGCCGAAAGTCGGCAGATAATGACCAAAATGCCTCTGTAAGTTTCTGTAGGAACCTTGACATTTTTAATAAAAACGCAGACTTTGACCTTGGGTTTTGACCCGTTATTACTCGATTTTAAAACTAGCGAGCCTCACAGCAAAGTATGACATCATTCCGAGCAACTTTTGTGTTTCGCCGGAAGGCCGAAACGGACTCGAAAGTGCTCAAAATGGGCGTTTAATTTTTTGACAACAACTACCATTTTGCAAGAGCTGTTTGGACAATTTTCAAGTTTTCAAATATTGTTTTCGCCATAACTTCTTCGTTATAAAGAGTTACGGGACGTTCAATTACCGAAACGTACATTAGGACGAACTCTATCATAATTCAACATCAAAAAACAATTTTTATGATTTTTCGAACCTCGTTTTTCGTGCCAAACTTTCTGCACGAAATTATACCTTTCAAAACACCATCAAAATCATTTTCTCAATCACCCAATATCATCATCTAGCCTATTTGATGCAAGTATAATCGGATTTCATCACATGCAATAACTCTAAATCGATTAAATCACGGAAACAAAAGTAACACGTGTATTAAAAATACTTACAAAGCAATAATAAGCAAGATCAGACAATACTTGAACTCGATTCACACCTCCCTTGTCTTAACCGTACTCGAACCGAACCAAAACACCAAAACCATAAACTTTTTAATTAAAACCGAGCTTCCATAACGTTTATTTAGCTTCGTTAAACACCCCATTTAAACCGAAAATGTTCGAAACTAACCCAAACTCTAACTCCAAAAATACTCATGGCATGTTATATAATTTTGGTGGGAAACGTAGGAAATGACGAGGGGATTCGGAAAATATAAGTTGATCGAAATGCATGTGATTTTTCCGGCGACCACGGCGGTTTCCGGTGACCGAAAAACTTCTCCGGTGGTGGTTACCGGTCGAACTAGGTGAAGAGGAGAGGAGGAAGACAAAATTTTCTAAAAAGAGTTATATGTGTGTGTAAGCCTCCCTTTTATAGAAAACTAGTTTAGGCAACTGACAAAAGTAGTCCTCCCTTCTTTTCTTGTTTTGATTTTTGACACGCCATACTTTTACTTAATTTAAAACAACAATCATGGCTCGGGATTATACTTCCGAGACCATTTTTATTTTCCGTCATCTTTTTCTTAGTTTAAAACATTTAATAAAATGTGTACATTTTAAAACGCGAGTCCGGCTCAAGACAAGGAACAAAAGACGACATTCGTAAAAATAATAAATTTACGATCTTAAAAATAGTAACGAGATGCGTCGAAATTTTTTACGATATTTAAAAGATTAACGAAGGCGCGGTCAAACGGTGACTCGCGAAACGTCAAAAATAAAAATTTCAAATTTCCGTCCGTAATAAAATACAAAAATAATTATTTACGACAATTAAAATTTAATTGTCGTCGTTCGCTCACACGAATTTATAAAATATTAATTATGACGTCGAATTCGTGATCGTCATACACGTCGTGAAACTCGGGTTGTTACACTATGAGATTTTTGTTTTCTTTATGTCGTTTTGAATTTTATCTTTATATAAATAAATATTGCTTTGATGGATCAGCGTGTTTGTGTTATATTGGGGTCGTGTAAGATTTGCTATGTGGTATATGTATATATTTATGCGTTATCATTGAGATGTGTAGTCTTGGAAGTAAGTATACGTGTGAAAAGATGCAATTATAATTATGGGTGGCCAACATAATTATAAAGGCATCACACACGTGGACTTGTGACCATGATTTCATTGATCGATGTTTGATTGTTAGGTAGTAGTTTAAGTCGTTGTATTATGTGCGATTGTATTATGAATAGTTGCGTAGCCAGGAAGTTTCCCTTATACCTAACGATTACAAATATCTCGGATACCTATTATTGCACTATTATGATTATTGAGTTTGTTCGTTTGCTCGATTATTCGTTTGGATATCTAACTCTCATTTTAGCATTCCTTGTTCGTATCATGTCGGTAAGGATGTTTTATCGTTCCCATTTAGCGCCTTGATATATTTTGGTTGTTCAGATATGCTTATTTTGGATATTGGTACATGTCATGGGTTCTTTCCTTGCATTAATTACTTGTACAAATATCTAATTTTGCTTTCAAGCACTACTTGTTCGTAACATGTTAGTGCATATATTTACTCTCGCCTTTTACACATCCTTTGGTTTTCATAACACGTTTGCGACATGTTAGTATCGATACTTCTCTATGTTTTTTCTTTTGATCGTTATTACAGATGAGACCTTACGTTCTTTATTTGGTTCATAATGTCTTTGCATGAGTTTCTCTTGTACGTGTTTGTTTGACTATTATCCTGACTATATTGTAATACCCGTTATTTCTAAAAGTGCATAGTTATTATTATTACTAGTATGATTAAATAAAAATAAAATTTGTAACATCATTTGTTAGTGATTTAAAAGTATGAACCTTGAAAGAAAAAAATAAAGAGTAAACATGTGCTTAGTCAAATTCATTGAGCTTAATAAGGAATAATGGGACTAGTCAATGAGTACTTGACTTAAATCCCGCATTCTCGAACTACCGTGCCTGTATATGAAACACTTGCTACAACTACAACAACCTTAAAACTAAAATACAACAATAACAAAAAATCAGCTTCTTAATAAAATCTAGAAGTAAGGTTACAGGAGGCAAAACTAGTTTTGGTTTCGTGTTCGTGTTCCTGTTTGCGTTGTGTTCGTGTTCAAGCTCTCACTTTTGTGTTCGGTTTTGATTTCAAAGGTAACACTTAATTATAACCGTATATCATATAAGTGAAACATGAAACACTTAGGAATATGAATACTAATAAGTTAATATACTGATATAATGAAACCTTAGTCAAAAATGAAAGTTCCTTATGTCTTATATAAAGTATATATATATATATATATATATATATATATATATATATATATATATATATATATATATATATATATATACTGAAATAATTAAAACTTGTTAAATTTTTATGAGCTTGACGTCATTGCAAATTATGTTTTGTTTAAGATTAAGCTAAAAGAAAGGACCTTGGTTCATGGCTACTATTTTTGATAAAACAATCTTAAAGATGCATGGGTATTTTCAAATAGCAATGACGCATGTAATAAGAAATAGGGTAATATGGGGTTAAGTATTAGCAGGTTAAACATGGCTAAATATTCTTATAGAAAAGATTACTTATTTATGTAAACTGTGGTTGAAAATAAAACATAGGTAATATAATTATTTAACTAGATTATTATGATAGATACACGAGAGGACATAGACTAATGAATATGTGAGCTGATAGGTTTGTTAAAAATTAACAGAGCTTATACGATTTGGACTAATTAGATTAGTAATAATGGTTTATAAAATTATTGTAGATCATTGACGGAGATATAGGTTGGACTTCGAAAAATCATTGTAATTAACTAAGGTATGGATATCTCTGATCTTATTCTTTATTTATGAATATGATCGTATGGATTCTTGGCTAGTACTTCTATATTCGAGTCGCTTGACCATTGATGTGAATTTTTGATACTTCTGTCTATTTCGTTTGTTCATTGTCCATCCTTTTGCATCAACCAAATGGCCTTTCACTTTTCACTATTATTGCTTCATTGTTAGAAACATATTGATTTGACCCCTTTGATCCATTGTTATTGTCTCATCGAGATCGGAGCTTATTGTTATTGAACCTATATTGTTATTGTCTTATTGAGATTGGACCTTATTATTATGGAACCTTATTGATTGGCATTATGACTTTTAAACCTGGGTAATTAAGCTATTAACTAGCCATGGAGGTACCATGGCCGCGTAATTGTGGCACCGATGACGTGACACTATCCGTAGTAGTGTGATTTGTCTACAACGTCTCCTCATTGTTGGTGTGATAAGGGATATTAGGAGGCGTATTGGTCGACCATAGCTATTGTATTGTTATTGTTTGTGGATAGAGGCGTAGTGCCCAACACCTCATCCACCATTGTTTGGTATTTTGGATCTTCAGGTCCATGTACCCATTGTATTGTTTATTGGCTAATGCTTGCTTATTGTAAGGGTTAGTATATTGTATTGAGCTCATACCCCATTAAAACCTTACCTATTGAATTTACTTATTGAATTTCCTATTGAACTTACTTATGAAACTTGCACTTTGAACGTATCATTTTGAACATAGTCTATTGAACTCATCTCACTAAATGTCATCGTTGTGATTCTAAATTTATTGTGTAAACCTTTCGTTTGAATTTCTTTATTGAATAATTGTTTATGATCAAATATGCTTCTTTTGTTCCATATTGCTATTACTTTGTATCCGCGCACTGAGCTTTTTGCTCAGTAGCATTTCCTTTTCATGCGACAGGTACTTAGGGTTTGGGACATAAAGACTGAGAGCTGGTACAAGCGGCATGGAGTTTTAGAGACTTATTACTATGGCCTATTATGTTTCTTAAGAATAAATTCATATCGGAACTTTGTAATGCCCTTTTTAGTTTGAATTATTAGGACAAATTATGTTATTTCTTTATTGGAGAATTCATTGGACTTAGACTTTTGCTCTGTTTATGTATCGTTTGTGTAGCATCCGGTTTCTTTTAGAATTAGGGTGTTACATATATGGTTTCTTGTACTCTCTTCTGCCTTCAAACAATAGATTTAATTTGTGTTAGAGTCCTTACGGTACTTTTTAATCCCTTTAGATATTTCAATGTCCTTTGATTAAGCTACATATTTTATATTGATGCCGAACTATGAAAATCCTTTTGAATTACATCTTGATGAGGCTTGGGGAAAATTATTTTTAAAATCATTTTATGAATACGTTGTGATACCGCTTTTATACGACTGTCTCTTTATCTATATGAAAACTACGTTTACAATGATTTTATGAAAACGATGTGATAGCGATTGACTTTCAAAACTATGTTTAAAATGATTTATACGAGTAAGATGTAATACACTTTGATATAACTATCTCTTTTTTTTTATGAAAACCATGTTTTAAATGAGTTTTATAAAGATTACATTTAAGACGATTTTTATATTTAAAATGATTTATTTATTTATTTAAAATGATTTTTTGTATTTATTTTAAATTTGTTTATAAAAACAGTATTTAGTTGGTTCTTTCGGGTAAAGTCGATTATTGGTATAAGAATTCTATCTTCCTCATTTATTAATCTTGACATGTATTGTTATCCGTTATGTGTTCCTTCCGTCATGGTACGCTTGTTGATTCTTTCGTTTGTGTTTCCTATCGGTACCAAAATTCTATCCTTTCATTTCTCATGACATTTGATCCGCATCTATTTTCATCTGTGAAATCCCTTATGTGTTCCCTAGCCTTTGATTTGATATTCGTATGCTACCGTACAATTTGATTCAGGAGCTGATTTTAGTTTCATCTTCACTGATTTTGTGTCTTTATTAGACGTGAAACCTAGTACCTTAAGACCTAGTTATGTGATTGAAGTAGCTAATGGTAAGAAGGTAGAAACTAATAGGATTATCCGTGGATGCATACTAGAATTAGGAGATTCCATGTTCACTATAGACTTAATACCGTTTGGTTATAGAAGTTTTGATATTATTACAGGAATGGATTGGTTGTCTAGACATAAGATTGAGATAGTTTGCCATGAGAAAGTGGTTAGGATACCTTGGAAAGTGGCAAGATACTCTTGGTTCAAGGAGAACGAACCAAGGAGAGCTAGAAATCCCTTAAGAATACAAAAATAGATGAGCAGAAGTTAGTTGATATCCCAATTATACGAGACTTTACCAAGGTGTTTCCTGAAGACCTAGCAGGATTGCCACCTCAACGATAAGTTGAATTTCGCATAGACTTAGTTCCTGGAGCGACGCCGATTGCAAAGTCTCCCTATCGATTAGCACCTTCAGGATGCAGGAATTATCTGAAAAACTTCAAGAGTTGCAGGACAAGGGTTTTATTCGACCAAGTCACTCTCCGTGGGGAGAACCGGTGTTGTTCGTCAAAAAAAGGATGGTCATTTCAGATGTGCATAGAATATCGGGAATTGAACAAGCTGACCATCAAGAATCGTTATCCTCTCCCCATGATCGACGACTTGTTCAACCAGTTACAAGGCTCACGATAATTCTCAAAGATAGATCTTCATTCCGAAGATGGAATTTAGGACGTGGTATGGATACTTTGAGTATACAGTTATGCCTTTTGGGTTAACCAATGCACCAGCGGTTTTCATGGACTTAATGAACCAGGTGTGCAAGCCGTATCTAGATAAGTTTGTCATTGTGTTTATTGATGACATCTTGATCTACTCGAAGTCTAAGGAGGATCACGAGGTTCATCTGAAGTTAGTTCTAGAGTTGCTCAAGAAGGAGAAGTTGTTTGCCAAGTTTTCTAAGTACGAATTCTGGCTACAAGAAGTATGTTTCCTTGGACATGTAGTAAACAAAAATGATATTCACATCGACCCTAGTAAGATAGAAGCGGCAAAGACTTGGAAAACAGTTAAAACACCGTTTAAGATACGATCATTCTTAGGATTGGCAGGTTATTATCGACGTTTCATCATGAAATTCTCCAAGATTGCCAAACCCCTCACTTCAAGGACACAGAAGAACCAGAGGTACGAGTGGGGCGCGGAACAAGAAGAAGATTTTCAAACACTGAAGGACAATTTGTGTAATGCTCTAATATTGTCATTGCCTGATGGACTAGACGACTTTGTGTTTTATTGCGACGCGTTAAATCAAGGATTCAGATGTCTACTGATTCATAGAGGCAAGGTGATTGCGTATGCATCACGACAGCTGAAGATTCACGAGAAAAATTATACCACGCACGATTTAGAGTTGGGTGCGGTGGTGTTTGCTCTCAAGAACTGGAGGCATTACTTGTACGGGACGAAAAGTGTTATCTACACGGATCATAATAGTCTACATCACATATTTGACTAGAAAGAGTTAAATAGGCATCAAAGGCGATTGATTGAATTGTTTAGTGACTACGACTGTGAGATTCGCTATCACCCGGGCAAGGCGAATGTAGTAGCCGATGCCTTAAGTAGGAAGGAAAGGGTGAAACCAAGACGAGTGCGGGCAATGTCTATGACTATTCAGTCTGGCATTAAAGATAAGATATTGATAGCATAAATGAGGACTCCAAGGTAGAGAATGCGCCAATAAAAATGTTGTGTGGCCTGGACCAACATTACTGTGGAAACTGGAGAGGGGGGGGGGGATGAATACGTTTCTATTTAAAAACATTAAATATTTTGTATCAAATCTCCAATCAGGTTAGATGTAATATGAGAAGTGTCGATAATAGGTTTTACAACAACTAGCACATATCTTAACAATACAAGCTCAACCACAATATTAACTACAAGGTACTACACAATCATAATGAACACAATGCAAATATAAAAGTAAAGCAATAAATGTAAATAAAAGCGTAAAGAGATAAGTGAAAGGAAATGCAAACCGGACACGATGATTTATAGTGGTTCGGTCACGAAGCTCCTCTTCGCCCTACTCCACTCCTCGAGTACCAAACTTGAGAGTTACTTCACTGGTCAACAAGCTCCTTTCTCGGTGGAGAAAACCATACAAGTTGCTTACATTATTTTCTGACACTAAGCTAGATGTCAAGTTCTTCTTCGGGTACAACCAAACCTGTTATGTTTTATGGCCTAACATAGCAAACCTTGTGTTTTATGGCCTAAACACATAAACCGCATCGCTTACATTATTTTTCGACACTAAGCTAGATGTTGAGTCCTAATCTTAGCTAGAACCAATCTACCACTACACTAATGTATTTTAAGGCCCAAAATACTATCCAACCCACAATCAACCCTTCCGAATATACACACCATTCGGATCTACACACTACTAAAGATTGGAAGACACGGACTCGATCTATATGTAACATATGTTACAAATGACCTAACTAGACTACATAACTTTGTATCTTGACAATGATGAAAGTTATTCTCTTGCACTTGAGGGAAGAAGGAAAGGATAGATGATTGGATAACATTTAAACAAGATTACATAATTTAAATGATCAAAGGTTTAGAGAGATTTAGTGAGATCTTGAGAGAGAAAGAACTGAAAGAGATTCGTGCAAAAGGGTTATAAAAATAGTTAGAGGTGACCCACTATTTATAGTAGCTGAAAAACTGTCTGTCAGTAAACGACTGTTCCAGATATATTAGGGAGCCACCAAATATCTAAGGGGGCCACCGACCTATTTAAGGGACCGCCCCGACAAACGCTCTTGTTTTTATCTTTTTGTGGTGAAGGTAAAATCTGGTGAAAAACTGACTTGTTTTAGGGGGGAAATGACCATATATTAAATTTGAAATAATCACCACATAAAACATTTCTTTATAAATCAAAAATAATTTGTCTAAATAATTTTTAAGAAATTGTTTTGTTATATTTACAAAAATATAAAGTTTAAGACAAAACTTATTTCTTTGATCATCCTACAAGTTTAATGTTGTTTGTACATACCTTATGTGATTTACGTCGGGTGTAAACCAATGTCCGTTTTGATGCATACTTGAGACGTCGAGAGATGTAGATGCATGTATGCATTGATGATTTGTGATTACAAGTAACTTGCGCACTTTACGATACGTATTACAAGTCATATGTTTGTCATCTCCAAAACATAAAGAGATCGTATAGATTAAATATCGTAATATTTGCACTAACAATCTCCCCCTTTTTGATAATGACAAACTATGTAAACTATAACACATAGTAAAGTTTAAAAGTTACTCGTTTACACTCCATATGTAAACTATACGCACATAGTGAAGTTTAAAAGTTACTTCCATTACAATCTTTTTCCCCCCTTTTGTTTTTTTTTTTTTTTTTTTTCCCCTTTTTTTTTTTTTTTTTTTTTTTTTTTTCTCGAAGGCAAAAGGTATTATGTAGTGTGGTAGGTGGTATATGCTTCGGGTATATACGTTAGATGAATGAGAAGAAGATAGGTGCTTCGAGTATATTGGTTGGAGGAATGAGAAGACAACATGATAAATAAGGTTGAGGTGGCTTTGAAGTGGAGTAGGTGAAGTATTTGGAGTACAAATGAACCCTTCATTTGTATTTGGACAATCGATCCTATTCCTTCCTAATAAAGGTGATCTTGCATCATCCCTGTGAAGTCTGTCTATCATTCATGGTTTAACCAACTCATGCTATTTACACCACATATCTCCTAGTCCCTCTTGACTCAATGCATCCATGATTATCATTCCTTGTATATTGACTCTAACGGATCCATGGATCAAATAAATTACAATCGATGCTCAAGAAGTTTGATGTAATTTAAATGAGTAGAGCGTTTGCAAGGGCTCCTCATCGGTGTATGCTCCCCTTTGTTTGGGGAACAAGAATCATGATATTGTTGTGCTACAAAACAAGTGTAGACAAGTGCTCATATACATATGGCAAAATATTAGTCGGGGAAAATAGACATGCACTTCATAGGTTCTTTATAGTCTAAAGTATGACATTTGAAAAAGAAGTAGAAACTAGACACAAGTAATCATTATTTTAATAAACAATCTTATGATGAATTACAAGAATCGAGACGTCATGTTGATGGAGAAAAGATTAGACGACTTTTATTAATCGAGATGAGATTCGTTTATTGATTGACACAAAATATTTGAGAACGACCTTTTAAAGTAGATCGGAATGACATTTAATATATTGGCAATATATATATATATATATATATATATATATATATATATATATATCATTATTTATATAGTTAGGTCAAATAAGAAGAAAACTGAAAATTGAGAATGATAAGAGAAACCACAACCACATTTTTAGATGGAAACAACAATAGATAGAGGCATTCTCCTTAAAATTCTCTCTCCTATTTTCAAATGGGGGGTTGATATCCTTCTTATTATTCTTCATTTATACTTTTAATTTTCAACAGTCCTATTTATACTATATATATTATTATTATTTATTTATATATATTTATATAGATATATATATACGTTAATAAGAATAAAAAAGAAACTAGACGGGATGGAGACGATGTGCTCTTGGATGTGAATGAAAATGATTTCATAGAGCCGAAAAGTAGGAAAGGATGAGCGATACTAAAGAAGGAACGTGTTGATGCGAGGTTGATAGAAAAGATTGATATATCATTTGCACTAACAATTGATGTGCATATGATCCTATCGAGACAAAGGTGGATGATTGGGAATTTAAAGGTTTGTTTGGTGTTTTGTTGGTTAACAATGTTAAGGAACAAAGTGGGATGTGAAATGGGGTGGTAGTTCTTTCATGGTGGAATAATAATGAGAGACTCAACAATGTGGTGACTCAATAACACTTGAAGATTTAATATCTTCTTTATGTTCTTCACATTCTAGAAAGTGGAAAGTTTTGCGAAGGAGTGACATTTGTATTTTGCAAATTAACTTTAAAATATTTCGGTGAAATAATCTAACGTGTCAAGAGGATATAGGAGAATTCTAAATAGTAACAAGATATTAGAAGAGAGGAGGAAAAACACTTATAGAAGTGAGAAGAAACGTTAGAGATGAGGAGACTTATTAGAAGTGAAAAGGAACATTTAGAAGTGAGAAGAAACTTTAGAAGTAGAAAGACTATTAGAAGCGAAATGACTACTAGAAGAGAGAAGAAACGTTTAGGAGTGAGAAGAATCATCTATGAATTGAGACAAGACGTATGCGAGATTTGAGGACCAAGGTTTGTATGTGAGGGGATTTATTGTGAAGTGATGGATTGTAAGTCTGTCGATTGTAACGAATGTGTTTGATAATGAGACGCATTTTACTATGAAATTCACTTGACTCTTGAAAACATAAGCAACGTACTTATGAGTGTTGGGATATAAGGATGACCCATTGATCTATAGAGAGATATTGGGTATAGGTTTGGGTGTGGAGTAGACGTCAACTCGTAGCAGAAGAGAGGAAGAGTGAGGTTATGAAATTAAAAAAAATGAATGGTATTACAAGCTGCTGCCGGCGGTCCTAGATATATCTAGGGGCCGACAGAATAGTTCTTGGGGCCGCCAACAGAAGAAGGCTTGGTTTTTGATGAATTTTGTGAAGGGAGTGACATTTTAATTTGCATTTCGCCAATTAAAAATGCTTAAATACTTCAGATGAAGTATATAAGTTTTCACGACACGGAATGGAGAATAGACTAGAATCGAGACTAGTAGAAAAGAAGAGAAAGATTTACGGAATGTGTTCTATCATTCCTAGACCAAGATGAAGATAATTTAGTGATTCACACTTGAGGGGTAAAGAAAGGATGTCGGCGATGTTATCTTCAGATGCCACCTTTTCGATGGAGATGTTTCCTTTTGGACATTGTCCCGAAGGAAATGGTGACGTATCTTCGGTCTGTTTCGTACGCGAAAATAATAATAATAATAATAATAATAATAATAATAATAATATAACAATAATTAAGAAGAAAATAAACAAAGATAAAGACGACGAGCTTGACAATGTCAAGATGGATGGTGGTCTTCTTGAGTAA
>BQNB010182310.1:0-12511 GCA_026074375.1 Tanacetum coccineum | reverse complement strand
AATAAATAGGTAGATAGAGTCTCATACCAAGCTCTAGGAGCTTGATGTAGACCATATAATGCTTTTTCTACCTTATAAACTCTGTTAGGAAACTCTGGATCTTCAAACACTAGAGGTTGACAGACATAAACTTCCTCTTTAATCTTGTCATACAGAAATGCACTCTTCACATCCATCTGGTATACAACAAAGTCTTTGAATGAGTCATATGCTAAGAACAACCTAATTACTTCAATCATAGCAACTGGAACAAAAACCTCATCATAATCTATTCCCTCTTCTTTAGTGTTACCCTGTGTAACTAGCCTTGCCTTGTTTCTAACCATAATCCCTCTCTTATCTTTCTTGTTTTTGTAGATCCATTTTATTCCAATGGCCCTCTTACCATATGGTAAATCTACCAATGTCCAAACTTGCTGTAATTTGAACTGTAGAAGCTCATCTTACATAGCTTTTATCCAACTTAGATCTTTTAATGCTTGGATTACCTTTTTGGGCTCTGCTTGTGATAAGAAACATGCAAACAGACAATTATGAAAGTCTTTATGATTGATCCTCTATTGCACTGAACTAAACATACCATGTTTAGTTACACTCTTTGTCATCCTTCTGGTTTGAGGTGCTGAATGTATATCTCTAATGATTTGTTCAACTGAATGATCCTTGTGAATCCTGGTAGTTAGAATAGGACTGGAAGAGATATATGTATCTAAATTGGTCATGTCAGCCTCTGCACCAACCTCTTCATCATCATTATCAGATTAGACAATTTTTTCTAAATTAGGTATATTTGGATCATGTGCACATCCATAGACTATATTCTCATCAATAGCATTATCTTCTATGCCAACAACATTAACAGTTGAACTAACAGTATTAATATTGTTAGTACTGTTAACATTTTCATCCTCTTGATTAACTCCTGACTCCTCTGTATTTGGCACCTCACTATCTTCATTCTCTGGATCTTTAGCATCCTTCTTTTCCTCTTCCCCTGATGGTTTGAATCCAGCATCAGGAGAATCCTTTGAACTAGAAGAGAATGGTAGATCTTGAGTCCATAATGGTAGCAGTATGTAATCTTTGCCAGGTACTGTCTCCACTCTAGCTTTACCTGCATCATCACATGCTTTTGTACTTGCACTACAATTAGATTGATTCCCTGCAACAATTGGCTTATAGTTCATAGACTTTGTTAGTGCATCTATGTCAAAAAGCCAATTTGGTCCACTTCCTGCAATATTAGGTGTATTCTCACTAAATTGAACATGCAGGTTCTCTTCTACTATCCTAGTTCTACTATTGAATACTCTGAATGCTTTGCTATTGGTAGAGTATCCTACAAAGAACCCTTCATCAGCCTTTCCATCAAATTTACCTAGGTGATCTATGGTATTAAGGATTATAAAACGACACCCAAATGGTTTCATGAAGCTTAAGGCATGTTTTCTGTCAGAACCCGGAATCACCTTCACTTCACCATGGTTTTGATAAGAAAATAAGATAAGATATGATAAGAATTTTAGAGAGAGAAACAAGAGAGAGAAAGTAGAGAGAAAATAGATGGTTGATTACTTGAGAAAATTACAAATGAAACCAACACCCTCTCCACACTTGGAGAGGGGTATTTATACCCTTATGGCCGGATGGGCTTTTGCCATGGGTCGGGTTTAATGTTAACTTGGGTCAGGCTCGGGATTACATTAGACCTTAGTCCGAGACGCATACAATATTAGATTAATTAACAAGCCCGATACCCGTTCTAGCCTATTACAACATTAATTAAATAAAGACCAAAGCTTCCCCATTGAGTGACTGAGCTTCCTTGTTCGACTCAATATTTTAAGGCTAACAATCTCCCTCGAAGCGAGGTCTTAAACCTTTAAATGAGCTTCCTTGTTTGACTTGATATTTGAGGCTAACAATCGTCCCCTGAAGCTTGGGTTCTGAGCTTACCATGTTTCACAATCATAACATGGTCTGGATATTCTTGAGATGGCTTTGACAATTGAGTTCTTGAGTCTTTTCTGGTCTTTATCTTGGTTGTAGGCTGTTCCTTCAAGCTGTATGATCTGTTTGATCTTGAGCCTTTTCCTTGTTGACTTTGCCTTTAATACTGAATCTTTAAATCTTTACTTGTTTGTCTTTAATCGTCTTTAGTCATCTTGTGATCTTGTGTCTTAGACCAAACAGCTCAATAACTTATTTAAAAATCATCTTGAAACTTGCTAACAATCTCCCTTACAATCTTTGTCTTGGAATTAATCTTGATATCTTTTAAGGAAAGATCTTGAAAATCCAGAGTTTGCGGAAGTCCCTTGTATTTAATTCTTGAGCTTCTTGTTCTTGAATCTTGGATGCTTATCGTATTCTTTGTACATGAGCATGTGCATGTGGTAAATGAAATCTGACTCTGCTAGGAATAAGGTGTCCTCCATCTCCATATTTATATGAATCTGAAATAAAACAGTTTAGCAATAAAGCATATGTGACGAAATGGCCTATGTCATTCGCTCTGGATTTGTTATTAACCTTTGGTTCCCTGAGGACCAATCTGGTCAGGTAGATTCTTTTAGAAGATCTCCTACAGGATTTCCAGCTTTAAGCGTAAAGATCCTCCAACACTGATGTAATTAGATTCACCATGCAACTTGTTCTTAATATTGAACATCTCAAAGCAAACACCGATATAATGAATCGTTAGTAATTTCTTACGATTGAGTCGTCAATATCATTTACTGAACAAGTTTGATTCTCCATGAATCGCACCATCCGTTATTCTTTCATTGAACACAAGTTTGTATTCTAAGAATCGCACAAGTCAACCTTACCAAGAGCATGTTTGATGTTGGCTTAAGCCAATATCCATCTTCACACGGGTAAATACTTAAGTATCACCGGATGTTCTAGCAAAATCACAAGGATAATGCGTAGGACTCTTGTTAACAGCTTGTGAACTTATTGATGTTCAACAAGTGTTTGACATGGAATGTGTCCTAATGAGATTTATTTATTGATCTCTAGGCTCTAGACTCCATTAGTGCGTTTTAGTTTTAGTAATCGAAGGCTGGAGCAGACTACCACCTATTCAATATCAACAATCTCGGAGTGAGATGTCAATAGATAACGTGTGTATCTCCGTGACAAATGAGACAAGTTTCTGTTGAGAGAAACTCGAATGGCTGGGAAGGGTTGTGCATTGTATCACTGGGTCTATGACGTATTTCTTCAATATCAGAATTCATCTTTGTGAAAACTGATAGATTATGTATTGACCCGGTTTCTGCCTATGGTGTAGGGAGGGCTTCTTTCTTTACATCCTTTATCCATACATTTCCTTTTAATTCTTTAACCCCTTCAATGCTTACCAAGATATCATTACTAACACCTTGTTGTGATTGTTCTAGTGTTAGCTCAATCTTAGTCGGCATTATTCCCTTTACTCATTCATCTCCATTCATACCTACGGACTGCTATTTTTAACTATGGTGTAACACCCCCATTTTCATATATCTCAGCGGAAGGGTCATTTGGGGTGCTACGTCATAATATAACAACTCAAGCATAGAAAACGACTCGAAAAGAGACGTTTTTAAATACATTCATTCGAAGTAAAATTTACATCATAGGTCCCAAATTGTTTCATAATTCATACAACATTTTTACAAATCATCTTCGAATGACTTTTATTTAATGGGCCATCAAAACATTTAGGTTTCCATAAGCGACAACCAAATTCTCCATCGCCGAATTACCTTCAAGGACCTGAGATAAAACATGCTAAAAGTCAACAATAATGTTGAGTGAATCCATAGAGTTTATATATAAACAATAAAATTTTCCGAACACAAGTATCATTTCTCAATATTCATCAGGATATAACGATGTGGCCAAACAAAGTTATATAGGGGGATTATTTATAAGTCTCATGACATTGAACGTTACCATCTAATTATGTTGGGGTCCCCAACAAGGTATGCCCACTATACACCCTCGCTATGAGTGCATATTATTCTCTATACAACGCATCCGTTGTGTCATATTCCCGACACTTGACGATAGCCAGTCGTCACGGATTGGAGTGGCAGCTCCAAATAGTACTACTCCATGTATATTCGTATTCTATTTCCTGGAATTAACAATTCTGGATTTTTCGCGGTCTTTTTTATCTACGAGTTAAAGCTAACTTATAATAATAATCCAGGAAACTTACATACAATCTCCCTTTGTTTTATTTTAAAAACAAGCATGTATCTCCCCTCCGGTTTAATAAAACAATTAAAGTGTAAAACAGTAGGCTATGAACTCACTTAGTGATGTCAGACGAGAATATCGATGAATAAAAACTTCGGAAGTACGCGCGTCAATAAAAACTTCTAGTTGATAAAAATAAATGATAATTCATAAATTAAATAAGTATATGTATACATGTAGTTTATATGATGATCATGCTTTTTAAATATAATTATTTCACACTTAAAGTTTTCTAGGGTTTTTCAACTTGTTTTTAATTAGCCATTTTACTAGATTTTCCAAATAAAGTTTCAAAAAAGCCCAATAGTCCCACAAGTCAGTCCCATAAAGTTGTTTATGTTGATATATTAACCCAAGACCAGGTTCTTAGCACATTAATAAGCCCAAGTGGGTTTGGGCTTATAGCAAAGTCCAATATGTATCTATTTTAATACATTGGGGCCGAGTGGCCCAATTAGGCCTTAAGGCCCATTTAAAGCTTGTAAATGAGTCTTATTATAAATTTTTCGGGTTCTCGAGGTCGGGGATATGTCATGTAGCAGTAATGTTAACGTTTCTAAACTCCCAAGAAAGGGGTCCTACCACCTCCGGTTTAGTTACAAAATCGCTTTACATATATAGTGATTCGGGTAGTAGTAAAATTTTGTATACTTTTATGTTTACGAAAATAGTCGTAAGTATAAACCGTAAAATGATAATTTATATATTCTTATATGCCTTGGCTTCATATTTAAGTCCACATTTACAGATAAAATCTTTAATACATCTTTTGGTCATACATATACATAGGGTTACTTTATACATAAAGGCCAAGTTACCAATTCCGGACTAAATCCACTTCCACACCATTTTAGATGCCATTTCACAAACCTAATGAATTGGGTTGACCATCGCAACTGGTTCAGAACCTACAATGATTTTATCTAGGTCTCATAGTTTTAACTTTTTAACCAACTCAGTACGTAAGTATGACTTTTTGTGCCATGTGTTTAGCAAGGTCAGAATCAACTAGTTTTAGTATTTTGATCATAACTTACTCAATTTTTTAACATCCAAAGGGAGTCAATTTGCAACATGATCACGAAGACATTTTTCTACAACCTAGAGTGTTCAATCAACTCTCAAAGTTACTCAAAATTCCGAACTTACGTAACATCAGCCCATAATTTTTAAGTGATTTCTACTAGTTTCAATTGTAGATTTAAGCCCATTTTTAACCTAGATCTAGTGCATGCATTACACAATTTCACCTCTTGATCCAACATATATCTATACATTTACATATAAATAAGGAAATCATAAATACAATATAATGAAAAAACCAGTAGTAGTTACCACCAAAAATAGGAGCAAGATCATTTGATCAAAAAAAAACAATGATAAAACCCTTCTATACTCCCACCTTGATCTTCACGACAAATTATTTTAGATACACCATTTTCATTACCCAAAACTTGATAAAAACTTGTTTACACTTCAGCCCCAAAATGTAAATGTAAACCTTTCTTGAATACTTCTTTAAATCACTTCAAAAATATAAGAAACACACTAGGTAGTCATATTCACTAGTGTGCTCATTGTCTGATCTTCAAAATTTTTATAAGATGGGTGTTTGTGATTATTTTGGGACGGCAAGGAGGAGAGAAACAAGAGAGGAGATGAAATTTTTATGAATAAAATGAGATGGAGTGTGGTGCTAGCTCTTTTATAAAACCTATCCATGCATTACATGCATTTTGGAAGAGAAGTTTTGACACATGGTTAACTAAAACCATATGTGGGTCCTTCGTTGTGCCGCCTTCCTAGCATGGGTGTGTTTTTAGAGGAGAGTTTTAAAAACTTGTCCCACATTTTGTAAATACGGGTATCGTCAAAGTCCGATATTTAAAAAGGTACGATTTGAAGCCGTTTTTCGTAAAACGTAAAAATAGTACGAGACACGAAAAATAAAAATATTTCTACGACATTTTGGAAATATAAACATCGATGCTTAACGTAGGATTCGCCGGTTCTTTGTAAACGTTACTTAAATTACAAATGCAAGCCTTAATTCTCCCGGTTAGTCGTGAGTTCATATCTCAACATAAAAATGAAAATTATAATTAATACTCGAGGATAAAATAACGACCTGAAATTGACGGATTGTCACAGCATTTCCTCCTAAAAAGGGATCTTCGTCCCTGAAGATCAATTCATCTTGTTGCTCGCTTCTTGTTAAAATCAAACAGATGTGGGTATTTCTTCCACATCTGGTCCTCCCGTTCCCAAGTATACTCCGGTCCACTACTCGAGTTCCATCGAACTTTAAGTATAGGAATCCGACTTTGCTTAAGTTGTTTCACTTCTCTATCCATGATTTCAATGGGTTCTTCGATGAAATGCAACTTCTCGTCGATCCTTACTTCGTCGAGAGGAATAACTAGTTCTTCATCTGATAAACACTTCTTTAAGTTCGACACATGGAATGTATTATGTATTCCTTGAAGCTCTCGGGGTAATTCCAGTTTATATGCTACCGGACCCACTCTAGATAAAATCTTGAATGGTCCAATATAACGGGGACTTAATTTCCCACGTTTTCCAAATCGAACAACACCTTTCCACGGTGATACTTTCAGCATAACTTTGTCACCCACTCCGAACTCCAAAGGTTTACGTCTCACACCCGCATAACTTTTCTGTCTACTACGAGCAGCTAATAATCGGTTCTTGATTTGCACAATCATCTTTGTCGTTTCACGAATCATTTCTGGTCCCGTGAGTTGAGCATCTCCAACCTCACTCCAACATACAGGCGATCTACATTTCCTTCCGTATAGAGCTTCAAAAGGTGCGGCTTTAATACTAGCATGATAACTATTATTGTATGAGAATTCAGCCAAAGGTAAGTGCTTATCCCAGCCACTACCAAAGTCAATCACGCAAGCACCACAATCATTTCCTCTAATGTCTTTGTACGTTCTTTCACACTGACCATCAGTTTCAGATGGTAAGCATGCTCATATTAAATTGTCCCCAATGACTTTTGGAGAGATCTCCAAAACCTTGATCGAAACGAGGTCTCAAGTCTGAAATAATCGCCACAGCACCCCGTAGCCTACAAACAATCCCTTCAAATTACAAAAATCGAGTAAGCCTCGTCCATTATACTTTCTCTTCATCGTAATAAAGTGAGCAATTTATCAATCGGTCAACAATGACCCAAATTGAATCATATCCAGATGGTGTTCTTGGAAGCTTTGTAATGAAATCCATTGTAATTCTCTCCCATTTCCAAACAGGAATTTCCGGCTGCTGAAGTAATCCTGACGGCTTTTGGTGTTCAGCCTTGACTTTAGCACATGTCAAAGGCCACTTAACAGACATAATGTCGCAATGTCACTTTTCATATTCGCCACCTAGTATAACTTCCTCAAAAGTCATGGTGTACATTTTATCCGATCCAGGAGAATGGAAATTTTGAGTTAATGAATTCCAACATGATTATAGCTACTCAATCCTCCAAATAAGGAAACCATAGCTTGTCCTTTTCAGACATTTCGTGACCACGGATCTAACTTCGAATGGTTCCCCTTCGCCGCGAAATCCTTCGCACAAATATTTTCTCCTTCACGCTTCAACTTGTGCATGTTCGAATTTGTTCGGTAAATTGTTATGTAACCGACACCACTAAAGCATACGCCTCGATCGGTTCCTTATCCTTCCTGCTAAACGCATCAACAACAACATTCGCCTTTCTCGGGTGATAACGAATAACACAATCGTAATCACTCAGAAGTTTAATCCATCTATGCTGCCTCATATTTAGCTCTTTCTGATCCAAAATATATTGTAGGATTTTGTGATCGGTGTATACCGTACACTTAGTGCCGTACAAATAATGTCTCCACAGTCGAAGAGCAAAAACCACCGCTCCCAATTCCAAGTCATGGGTCGTATAATTTTCTTCATTCTTTCTAAGTTGCCTAGAGGCGTACGCAATCACCTTTTCTCGTTGCATCAACACAGCTCCAAATCCTTTAAGAATGGACAAAAAAAAAAAATCACAAATACACAACAAGTCTTTCGCTTCTTCGGGTATGAAAATATTGCTGCACTACACAAATTCAGCTTCATGTTAAATGCTCATCTTCGCGTCCGCCTCCCACACATACGGCTTATTTTTCTGAGTGAGTTTAGTTAATGGTTTGGATATTAGAGAAAACTCGACTAATAAACCTTCGATAATAACCTGCCAAACACAAAAATTGTCGCACTTCCGTTGGTGTAGTCAGTGCAGCCCAATTTTTAATGGCTTCGATCTTCGCATGATCAACATGAACTCCACTACTATCAATCACATGGCCAAGGAATTGCACGGAATCAATCCAAAAATCACACTTCGAAAACTTAGCATATAACTTTTCGCTCCTTAGCAAATCCAAGATAGTCTTCAAATGTTTACTATGTTCTTCTTTATTTTTGGAATAAATCAGAATATCATCAATAAATACGATTACGAACTTATCAAGATACGGCTTGCACACGCGATTCATCAAATCCATGAATACTGTAGGTGCATTAGTCAGTCCAAAAGGCATTACTTGAAACTCATAATGTCCATAACGAGTTCTAAACGCTGTAATTGGAATGTCTTCCTCACGTATACGAAGTTGATGATAACCAGAACATAAATCAATTTTCGAATAAACACTAGAACCTTGCAGCTGATCAAATAAGTCATCAATCCTCGGTAATGGATATCGATTCTTGATGTCAACTGGTAAGTTCTCAGTTAATCATGCACATCGAATGATCCATCCTTTCTTTTTCACGAACAAGTGAAGACTGGAGCTCCCCACAGGTGACAAGCTCGGTCGAATAAAACCTTTCTCCGACAACTCTTGCAGCTGCTTGGACAACTCCTTCATTTCAGATGGTGCTAAACGATATGGCGCACGCGCCACAGGTGCAGCACCGGGAATAAGATCAATACGGAATTCAACTTTCCTGGGTGGCAGAAGTCCATGTAATTCATCGGGAAATACCTTGGGAAAATCTCGGATAACAGAAACATCTTCTAATTGCTTCTCCTTCGATTCTTGTTCAGTTACTTGAGCTAAGAATAGCTCACAACCCTTCTCGATATACTTTTGAGCCTTAATGCAAGAAACGATCTTCAATCGGGGGAAAAAAAAAAAATTATTCTATCCCTTCGATAATCCAAACGTCTACCTTCCCCCAGGGAAATTCCTAACTTTTTCTCTCCACACAAAATAGCACATCAATATCGTGATAACCAATCCATCCCGAATAATGATATCTAAAACTTCCTAGTTCTATTACCATTAAATCGATTGAACAGAATGGTTTAAAAGATAATTGTAAATCCTATTAATACATTATTGGTACATGACCTACTTTTTCATCGCCAGTTGACTCAAGCTAGTATCTAACACAACCGTCAATATCATAAGGGTACTAAAATTAGTTAGACACAAAACTTTTTAATCGTCAACCGAATCAAATAAAGCATAGCATATCAATATTGAGTAAAATGTACTAATTAACACTTTCTGATCTGCTGACATCTCCATAGCTCCCAACTTGTAAACAAACCACGGTTATTTCCCCTTTCCATATCTTTTTTCAGCTTAGCAATCTCTTTTTCGGTGACTCCTTTCATTGGCAATTTAAACAAATCACAACTATCCTGTCGAGATCCTGAACAATCAAGCAGCAGTCATATGTGCCCCAACTTACCACACTTAACCAACATTTTCCAACAATCCCCACATGCTTCTTATTCTTCGCACCTGACAAACGTTCTTGTCATTTGGTGCATCAAGGTCATTAGCTCCAGCATTAGCCCTTCTTTGATTTATGTCGACGATTGTAATTCGCGCTCGATTGTCACCACGACTCCTCGACCCTTCCTCTTTTCACCTTCAAAAACCTCATCAGTCTTGTCTTGTATTATTTGTCCCATGAGCTGATAAGCCATACAGACAGCTTCATTAATACCAGTAGGCCTCGATGATGTCACATTACCACGTATATTCTTCAACAATCCATGAATATACTATTCCACCTTCACCTGTTCAGGCTCTACCATTCTAGGACACAATAAGACCAATTCATGGAATCGGTTGGTATACCCATCAATATCAGTTCCTTTTAACTTCAAGTTATACAATTCTTGCTCCAGCCTTTGCAACACACTTTGAGGACAAAATTCCTCGGTCATATACTTTCTCACCTCAGTCCATGGAGTACTATTTACAGCATCAATACCCATGGAAGTAATCCTTCCATTCCACCAAGTCAATGCACGACCTTGGAGAATAGTAGTTGCAAATTTCACCTTATCCCTTTCTTTGCAATCACTGATTCAAAACACCGATTCTAGTTTCTCAAACCACTAACATAATCCCACGGCACATTCGGTGCCTTTAAAAGGTTGTGGGTCACACTTCATGAATGTTACGTAAGTACACCCAATAATCTTTCGGAGCGCTGCTAGGGGCCGTCACCACCGTCTTCAGAGCACCATCAGTCCACCACCAACCATCGGCTCCACCACCACCAGCTCCAGCACCACCGGCTCCACGATTCATATTTGCCATAAATTTATTCATGGATGTGGTAACTTGATCTCTAATAATCTCGCGCATACGAGCCTCAGACATTGCTTTTGGCGGCATGATTCTGTTACAACACAAATCAAATCATAATGAGTATTCAGTCAATGATTGTATTAAGCAGAAGGAGCAATTTAGAAGAAACAAGAAAAGAAAGATAACAACGACACACGTAGAATTTAGAAATCAAAAGATAGTCATTTCATTAATCATAAACGAGTCACAAGCTGTATCGTCACACATTACACTTCACCATCTAATGCTATACAACTCCAAGGACTAGTTCTACTAACTGATATCTCAGTTTAGTTAGTGATTTACAAAAGATACTACAAATGATAAATTAATCTACTAAGAGTCACTAGGTGATCCATGTGACTCAGAAGGCTCTCGGTCTCACTAGGAGGAGAGTTCTTTGATTTCTTTCTCGGACGCTCAGTGTCTTCATCATCAGATGGCGGCTTCGAAACAGCCCCAATACGAACCATATCCAAGTAGAACATCTTATTCCACACTCGGGACTCATGCAACCTCCTCTCAGCAATATCACGCTCCATACAAGCCTACGCCAACTTAGTCTCAGTCTCAGCCAATCTTTTCTTCAATGTGGCATTTTCCCCGTTCTCCAATACCGACACCCTCTCGAGAACATTACCCAAGGCACGCTCGACATTCTCCAAATCATGATTAAGTAACTCACTTTCTTTTTCCCTGATTTTATTCTTGGATTTGAGAAGAGCAATCTCAGTTTGGCATGTACCCCAACTTAGCCTCCATCTCTCTAGCTCGAGCACGTGACGCCTCTAAATCACGCCTCAGAGCCCACGGTGCTAAATCATCAATTATTAGATGAGTCACGAGCAAAAGATGACTCACCCATCTCAAATAGACCACTCGGGAAGGTACGAGTGGCATAAGGCTTTTGGGTAATAGTCCTAGCAGTAGCCTCGGGTGCAACATTGACCTCCTCGTCCTCTGACTCAGAATCGGATGACACAGAATCAGATGACACATCTCTAGGTGGCGGGGTTTTGTCACCCTCTACATCATAAGGAAATATAACTCAACATCATTGTCGAGCTCAATCTCAACATCTTCCTCGGGTTCTTCCTCGGGTTCCTCTTCGGGATCTTCTTCAAGATCTTCATTGTCATAATCAACCAAATCAATATCGTCGAGAATGTCAACCATTTCGTTGGGATCATGGATATCCACAACTTGGTTCGGCTCAGGAACAACTGGGTTCACTTCGGGAATAGCTTCGTTCGGCTCGTTAAGATGATTAGGGTTCTCCATGACAATATGCGTCGTATAAATATCTCGTATTGGTATTAAATAATTACATAATTAACATTTATATTCAAATAAATGAAAATTTCATTTTATAACATATATATATATATATATATATTGTTCCATATATATATATATCGATAAATAAATCCTTCTCATTCTTGTTCATTGGTAATTCGGAGATTTCACTTGCACAGTTATAGTTAAAAGATTTCAAAAATCCTTTCGTTCATTGTTTTTTAAAATCTTTTATTCTCTATAACTTAAGCTCTTGATACCAATCTGTAACACCCCCATTTTCATATATCTCAGCGGAATGGTCATTTGGGGTGCTACGTCATAAT
>BQNB010182306.1:0-12512 GCA_026074375.1 Tanacetum coccineum | reverse complement strand
TTGTTTAGGAGAAACGTACCCGTCACAACGTTATTGTCTGGGTTTTGCCCTGCAACTCCCACTGCATAAGCCCTGGCTATACCGCTACCATTTCCCTGATTCTTGTTCTTCCACTGAGGGCAGTTATTCCTGAAGTGGCCTGGAGCCCCATACTCAAAGCAAACGATGGCATTGGTATTTGCCCCTTGGGCTTTGTTGTTGTTATTGTTATTGCGGTTGTTGTTGTTTGCAGTCGCAGGCCGGCTCCTACAGTCCTTGGCCAGGTGGCCAGGCTTCTTGCAGTTAGTGCATGGTGGTGTACAAGGACCATTATGGTTGAAGTTACACTTGGGACATCGAGGTTTAGCCCCCTCATACGGTCTCCTGTCACCGTTCCCGGCAGCATAGGCCCTGCCTGTGTTCTGCCTTTTGTTTGGTTGTTGGTTTTGGTTATATCGAGGAGCGTCTTCAAACTTCCTCTTGTTTTCTGTCTGCCTCTCAGCCAAAGTGTTAATCCTCCTATCCATCAAGTCAGTTGCCATCTCAATAGCCTCCTGCATGGTCTTTGGCTTCGATGCCACAACACTTGAATAAATTGAGTCGGGCATCCCACCGACATATCTTTCAATTTTGTCAGTCTCTTCAGGGAACATCCTGTCACTCAGCAATGCTAGCTCCTGAAATCGTTGGTTGTAGGCTACCACATCGGTGCCTTGTACTTTTAGGTTCCACAACTCTACCTCAATCTTCTTGATTTCATTCCTCGGACAATATTTAGTTGTCATCTTCTTCTTCAAGTCAGACCACGTCATTGCATATGCCACCTCATTAGTCACTGTCCTAGCATGTGAGTTCCACCATGTTAGAGCAGTTCCCATAAGAGTACAAGTGGCAAACTTCACTTGATTCTCCACAGTGCAGTTACTTATGCGAAACACGGTTTCCATCCTCTCAAACCACTGGGTCAAGTTGACCACTCCTTCTGTGCCCCTGAAGAATAAGGGTTGACATTTCATGAAGTCTTGATAGGTGCACTCCCGAACAGTGCGTTCATTCCTTCTCGCACCAGTTCCCGAGGTATGGCTATCGTCGCCATTTCGGGTCGTAGCACGTGCCGCCAACACAGCAGTGACACCCTCGTCGATCATGGCCTGAAGTTGGGCCCCGGTGACCGAAGTGGTGGTAGTAGGGTCTGTGACTGGTGGGGGAGTTGTGGTGACTGGTGGGGGAGTCGCGGTGACTGGCCTTGACCTCGTGGTTCTTGTGGGCCTTCCTCTTGGTGCCATTTTCTTAAATCACAAGAAAACATAACACCCGTTAGATTTCAAAAATCTTAACCATAACCCGATGTATACATAATGAATAAAACGAGATCACAACACATGGTGAAATACACAACAGTATTGAAATTAACAAATCGACATTCATTCACAATAAATTCGATTTCATATAAAACATAATCCAACCTTTTCATATATAACTTGGGAAAATAATACATGATTGGTTTAAATACAAACAATCACAACACTTAGGTTACACAATGAAAATCAACATAGAGCCCTACTAGCCGGGAGTTACCCGTAATACTTAGTAGGCTATACAGGATAGCTGATCAGAACAAAAGATCTATACAGGATAGCTAACCAAAACAAAAGATCTATACCGCCTGCTAGCTGGGAGTAACCCATAAAACTTAACAGACTGTATAGTAGATACAATCATAACCAAAGTCTAGGAACTGCTACCAGTGTCCTCCAATGCGTCAATGCGTGCTCCAGCCTCCAGGGCCTGGGTACGCATGATTATCTGAACAGCAAGGATATTGCAGCCTGACGCTGCCACTCATGGCGACGCGCCTCAGTCTCTAACACTGTAACTCGTGCCTCTAATGCCCTGCAGTGAGCTTCAGACTTAGCCAAAGCCTGACGAGTCTCCATACCTTCTTGCTCGTAAGCAAGTCTCTCTCTCCTCAATACCTCAACCTCAGCTCTCACAGCTGCACGATCCTTCTGGGCATCGTGATGTCGTGTGCAAAACTCTGAACTCTCTCTAGTGCAAACATCTACCTGGTAAGTGATCCTCCTGTTGACCAACTCTAAGGCGGTCATCATCCTCCTCTCAGTATCTAGGAGTCTGGTCTCTATAGTGGGTCCTGGCTGTCTCGCAGCAGCAGCAGCAGAACTCTCTCCAATCTCACACTCAGGTCTAGGAGTAGTAAGTAGTAGTCTCTTCCGAGGCGGCGTGTCGGCCTCAGAAATATCAGCTATGCGGCTAGTAAATGGTAGAGGTATAGGTAACAATGGTGGGGTCCCTGATGGGAGTAGTGAATGATAGGTGGATGGTGATGCAGCTCTCATCTGTCCACATCTTGCTCTAGTTTATGTGGGTCTGATACGTGGAGCAAAAAAGAAGGTGTACGGAGTGTAGGTGCTCATCCTCAGCTGGCACAAGTCTCAGGATGCTCAGCCTCCGGAAATGTTACCGTTATTGGTTCCAGTCACATACTCTAGAGAACGTGGTGCCTGCTCGAACAACTGTTGGGCAGCTTCCTCGTAAGGATCCTCAGATGGAATACTCCAAGATCGTGCCTCCGAGTGAACAGACGTATAGGTAATCGCGGAATCGGCTGACATGACTGCTGTGACTAGTATAAATAACTTATATTAGTAATAATATTTATGCACTTACTGTAATAAAACGTAAAATATCTAAACCATATATCAACATGCATGTATATACCTAACCGTCTAATGCCATAATTTTAATAATGAATACCCCGTAAAAACCCTTTTGTATGTATGCAATGTTTGAAAATGGTTATAGTCCAGCAAAAGTATTTTGACCTGGTTCTCTATAACCTTGGCTCTTGATACCAATCTGTAACACCCCCAAAATGGGTCGCAGCGGAATAAGGATCCGGGGCATGTTACTTCAAGATCAACAGCACAAGATATATATAAGAACGACACAAAAGTCGTTTAAACTGATACATTGGATTTAAATAAAAGATATATTACAAAAGCTTATAGCTTTACTTGTTCTTTGTTTCATATTACAAAAGACAACATATATTTCCCAAAACATGATACACATAAGTCTTTAACTGTACAATCCCAAAACATAATCCAATGCATCCTTGGCATCTCGTGCCTAATGACCTCCTGAAAACATTGCTTAAAAACTCAAGACAAAAATTGTTGGTGAATTCCAATGTTATTTGTAATTAAATATGCAGGACCCAAGACTTTCACGTGAATGTTTACAACATATGCCAACAATCACAAAACCAGATTACTGTTGCACTAAGCTCATGAACACCGAATCTCCAACCTAATATTTTTTCTATATTAAGCAGTTTATTTGCCCTCACAGATGTTGTAACCCGCAACATCCAAGTCCGACATGGTCAACGTTCGTTCCTAGTGATAGCTAATCCACCAAACGGGGAGGTTTAATC
Source organism: Tanacetum coccineum (assembly GCA_026074375.1). NCBI lineage: Eukaryota > Viridiplantae > Streptophyta > Magnoliopsida > Asterales > Asteraceae > Tanacetum > Tanacetum coccineum. Next base: position 9,076 of record BQNB010182306.1, on the reverse strand, counting down.
CCAATAGATTCTAATTATATCCTTCCGCGGCTCAACAATAATGTAATTCACAACAACATCTATAGCAATTAACAGTTCAAGAATAATTGAGCTCAGGAGGTTATCCGCTACTTGGGCAACCACATAATCAATATACTTTTCAACACTTGCGTCCAATTATAAAACAAGCATGTTGCCACCCCAATAATATCCAAATCATAAAACTGTAAAAGTGGGGCTATGAACTCACCTTGTAGGTACAGATAGCTTAAATAATCACAGATAAAAACCGTCAGCAAGGGGGGGACGATAATTGCAACCATTTTAAATAAGGCCGTATAAGTACAGAGTACTTAATTTAACAACATAGAATATAATCATATATTGTTACAATCGACTATCGTTCCGGAGCTATCATAAATAAAGAGGTCATAACCATGACGTACGAGGAGTTTGGACACTTTAAAATCGTAAATCCAACAACTTCATTCGATACCCATCCGAAGAGGCTCATTATGGAACTCCCAGTAATATAGCACTTTGAAACCACTCACTCAATATTCTATAAGCATAATCACCAGACTAATCGTTTAGTAAAATAATATTTATAAGTGAAAACGTTTATAAATAATACTTTTCGTATAAAAATGACCAGTTATGGGTCGTTTTAAAAAAGCCCGTTGCTCGCGTTTCTTACGTCCACGTCATCGTAGTAAGACGCGCGATATCAAAATAATATATATTCAAGTTTTAAGATTCTGCATGAATAGTACAAATTAACAGTTCATGATACTCATTTGCCGTTTTAGTTTTAATTAGCGTAAACTTGTAATCGTAATAACTTATTCGATTTTAATCCCGAATTAGTGATTCTCGAGTACGTTTTTGATATTAAAAGAGGGGTATTATATTTTATAAAGATAATTCTCTGATGAATAGTGATTTTTTACTTTCATAGATTTTATATAAAATTACTTTTATAAACTTTTAATTATCGAAAATGTCCGTAATTTAAACTCGTTAATTTCCGTTTGAACGATTCTTGGGTGTACGATCTCATAATCAAAAAGTTATATCATATTTTAGAATGTTATAAACTCAAAGTTGCTGTAATGAATATAACTTTTTATAAAAATAGTTTTTATAACAGTATTTATAGTCTAAACTCGTTTTAAACAGTATCTTTTTCGTTATAGATCGGTTTTTCCAAGTTTCCTTATCATTAGGAAATCGTCACGAGGCGTATTATTTTTATAAAACATCATAACCTACTGTCCAAAATTCGAATTTGGACAGCCCCTAAGTACTTCATATATGTTTCTTTATAAAACCTTGTTTTATGTATCATTTAAGTTAGTAGTTTACTATAAAAACTCTTTTAACCATATTTTACATATGTGGTACTTATAATAAGGTTCAATTATCATCCCCTAGTCATATAGTTTTCATTGTAACAAAGGTTTAAACCATTTAACTTGTCATTTATATTCATATGAAAATTTTAAGAAACTTATAAAACCTCTAATATTAACCCTAAACATGTTTATACTATAATCTATAAGTTAACATACTTTATATTTACTTTTCCTTGATATATTATAACATTAGAGACTGAGAATAAGTGTATAAATTGATAAACTCAAAATAAAACTCATTATATATATTCAAAAGTCCATTATGGTGATTAAAAGCTATATTTAACATGTAATAACATAAAATCATAAGAAAGAAAAGGATAAAGGATTTAAGAAAACCTTATGATGATGTAGAAGAAGTGAAATAAGTTCTAAACTAAACCCGTAGTTTTAGAATCAAAACAAAGCTTCCAAGCTTATAACCCTAGATTAGGTTTCCAAAACCCTAATCTTTCCTTTTCTTCTTATTACTTGCAAATGATGAACCAATGCTTCCCAACACCTTAGAATACCTTAAGTATGTTGTGTATAGGGTTGTATATACTTAGAAAATCAAAGTGTGGATTTTGTTTGGTGCTTCAAGTTGGCCGTGGGTTTTGGAGTGAGCAAGGAAGAAAGAAAATGAATTTTATGTTAAGTATAAAGAGTATGAACTTACTCATGCATGCATGGCTATTTATAGTATAAATATCTTCCTAACTTAACCATGGTTACTTTCTAACCCTAGGTTAAAGTTAGCATGACAAGTTGGTAAAGTGTGTAAGAGTTACTTTATGAAATATCTAGATATTCTTTATAAGATGATGACTCTTGGTCCAATCCTCTTAATTTCGGCATAATGCATGTATATGTGATGTTATATTTAATATTTTGAGTATTGGGTATAATCGTGGGTATTTGTTTAGGCGTAGTTAGGTTTTTGAACTTCCGGGTATGCCTAAACGTATTTTATTATGAAACGTAAGCATTTTACGTAGCCAATAAAAATAAGATGAACAAAGTTATTAATTATCCTCATAATAATCATATAACACTTGCTTGATGTAAACATTTAATCGTTTAATGCCCGTTTACATTGTATGATCATTTTCAGTTTACGCGATTTAACTTAACGTTTACGGTTTAAGAGTAAACGCGTAAAACCCTAAAAATAAATTATGAATTTCATAATGTCATACAATGACCTAAAATACGAGGTGTTATACAAAACCCTAATCTATCATTGTATATTATCATTCCGCCAAATTTTACGCTAGGTGCATTGTTCATTGTCTTTTATTTGTAGGTTACATTTGATGAGGAAAAGCCCGAGAGTTCTTAAGAGTTTCATGTGGACGATTCTTGGATGACGATTTAGCCAGCTTATCATTTGTTTCTTCTCCATTATTAAGCAAAACAAGGGGAGTACTAGTTTTTTTACTTTTTCTCTTTTCCTTTATTCGTTTATTTGGGTACTTATAAGAACATTGGGGACAATGTTCAATTTAAGTGTAGGGGAGAAATAAGCCTTAGAAACTATTTCTTCAACTGCATTTGCTTTGTCCTTAAAATGATGTGTAATATACTGAAACGTAGCGTAGACGGTAATTTGGACCCAAATTTAAATTTTTTTATGGTACATACCGATGAAAACTTAGTATTATTAGCATCTCATGGAAAGGAATTATATGACTAGCATAAAAACCCTACTACTCTAAAAAAATTCCACCTCAAAAATGTGAGGTTTGCCCTTAGATCTTGAGGAATTCAAGCACCTATCTTTGGTGCTTAATATATTTTTACCTTTAGCTTGCTCGAGTTAAGGAATGAGCAATCATATGTTTCGGGTTCATGGATTATATAACACCTCGTGTTTTAGGTCATTGTATGACATTATGTAATTCACAATTTATTTTTAGGGTTTTACGCGTTTGCTCTTAAACCGTAAACGTTAAGTTAAATCGCGTAAACTAAAAATGATCATTCAATGTAAACAGGCATTAAACGATTAAATGTTTACATCAAGCAAGTGTTATATGATTATTATAAGGATAATTAATGACTTTGTTCATCTTATTTTTATTGGCTACGTAAAATGCTTACGTTTCGCAATAAAACGCGTTTCGCAATTCCCGGAAGTTCCAAACCTACTACGGCTTAAACGAATACCCACGGATAAATACTCAATACCCAAAATAATAAAAAATAACAATCATAAATATATTATATATATAAATAAATATATATAAAATAATATAATATAGTAAATATATACTATATATATATATAAATCTATATATATGCGAAAATTTGAGGTTATGACCATGACTTATCATCTAGCATAATATCTAGATAATTAGAAAGATCTAGGAAGCTAACCTTACCCATGAGTCATTTGGTTTATTAACCTAGCAAGGTTAGAAACTAACCATGGGATAGGTTAGTAAGATATTTTCTCTAAATATAACATAACATGCATACGTAAAATTTACTCTTTACATTCAAAATATCATTTTTCCTTTCTCCTGCCTAGTCCCCAAACCCACGCTCGCAATTTAAGCCATACAAATAAATCCATACTTTTATTTTCTAAGATTATACAAAGCAATACACATCATATTTAAGGTATTCTAGAAGTTTCAAGGGTTGGTTAAGTTTAGAAAGGTTTTAACAAGTTATGCAAAGATTAGGGTTTCAAACCTAATCTAGGGTTTATAAGCTTGTAAGCTTTGATTTTGAATCTAAACACGGGTTTAGAACTTATTTCTCATCTCTTACATCATCTCTAAGGTTTTCTTAATTCCTTTATACTTTTATTTCTTAATGATTTTTATGTGTTATATGTTAATTATGGCTATAATCACCACTAATGACTTTCAAATGTGTAAAATGGGTTTTTTATTTGATGTTTATCAATTTATACACTTATTCTCATGTCCTAATGTTATAAATATCATGGAAAAATAGATCTATAAAAGATTATAACTTAAGGTTTAAGTATAACATGTTTAAGGACTAATTAGGGTTTTTATAAGTTATCTAATTAAATACAAATGAAGTAATGAAAGTAAAATGGGTTGAACTTGTTGCAATGAATTTACAAGGACTAGGGATGATATTGGACTTTATTATAAGTACCACAAGTGTCAAATGTGTTTTAAAAGAGTTTTTATAGTAACTACTAAGTAAATAAATACATAAAAAACAAGTTTTTAAAAGATAATACATACGAATACTTAGGGGCTCGTTTAAAATCCGAATTCCATACAGAAAGTTTGACTAAATAATTATAAAAAACGCCTCATGACGATTCCATAAATTATAAGACTCGAAAAACTAATTTATAACGAAAAAGATACGTTAATTACGAGTTTACGACTATAAATACTTTTATAAAACTATTTTTATAAAAGTTACTATTCATTACAGCAACTAATATTTTTAAAACATCTAAAATATGATATAACTTTTAATTACGAGATCGTACTCGAAAGAATCGATGAAAACGGAACTATAACGAATAAACTACGACATTTTCGATAATTAAAGTTTATAAAAGTAATTTTATAAACTATGAACAGTAAAAAGTACTATTCATCAGCGGACCCAACTTTATAAAATATAATACCTCTTTTAATAACAAAAACGTACTCGAAGGAATCACTAAAATCGGGATTAAAACGAATAAGTTATTACGATTACAAGTTTACGCTAATTAAAGCCTAAAACGACTAACTAGCTGTCATGAACAGTAATTTTACTATTCATCGCAGAATCTTAAAAACTTGAAAATGTAATATTTTGATCGCTCGTCTTACTACGAAGACGTGGACGTAAGAAACGCGAGCAACGGGCTTAAAACGACCAAATTAGGTCATTTTTACGAAAAGTATATTTATAAATGTTTTCACTTTATAAATATTATTTTTACTAAAACGATTAGTCGGTGATTATGCTATATAGAATATTGAGTGGTTATCAAAGTGCTATAATACTAGGGAGTTTCATAATGAGGCCTCTTCGGATGGCGTATCGACGAGTTGTTGGATTTACGATTTAAAGTGTCCTAACTCCTCGTACGTCATGTCATGACCTCTTTAATTATGATAGCCCGAACGATAGTACGATGTAACAACTATAAGATTATATTCAATATTATTAATTAAAGTACTCAGTACTTATACGACCTTAATTTAAATAGGTTGCATCTATCGTCTTGCGTGACGTTTTATCTGTGATTATTTGGACTATCTGTACTCAAGGTGAGTTCATAGCCCCACTTTTACAGTTTTACTGATTTACTATTATTTGGGGTGAGAACATGCTTTGTTTTATAAATTGGACGCAAGTGTTTTAAATATATGGATTATGTGTTTGCCTAAGTAGCGATAACCCTCCTGAGCCCATTATCATGAACTGTCAATTGCATAGATGTAGTTGTTAATTACCATTTTTGTTGAGCGCGAATGTATAAATAAATCTAAAAGGATTAACTCCCCGTATGGGTGATAGCTAACACCGGGAACGAACGTTGACCATGTCGGACTTGGATGTTGCGGGTTACAACATCTGTACGGGCAAAATAACTGCTAAAATAGCAAATATAGATTGAGCTTCAGTGTCATGAGCTTAGTGCAACAGTAATCTGGTTTTGTGATTGTTGGCATATGTTGTAACATCACGGGAAAGTCTTGCGGTCCTGCATAATTTAAATACATAAACCTATGAATTCACCAACATTTTTGTTGACGTTTTAAGCAATGTTTTTCAGGAGGTCAATAGGCACGAGGTGCCAAGGATGCATTTGGATTATGGTTTTGATTGCACTGTTAAAGACTTAGGAGCATCATGTATTGGAAATTATTGTCGTCTTTTGTAATATTAAACAAAGAACAAGTAAAGCTTTAAGCTTTTGTAATATGTCTTTGAATTAAATCCAATGTATAAATTTTAAACGACTTTTGTGTCGTTCTTATATATATCTTGTGCTGTTGATCTTGAAGTAACATGCCCCGGATCCTTATTCCGCTGCGACCCATTTTGGGGGTGTTACAGATTGGTATCAAGAGCCAAGGTTATAGAGAACCAGGTCAAAATGTTTTTGCTGGACTATAACCGTTTTCAAACATTGCATACATACAAAAGGGTTTTTACGGGGTATTCATATACAAATTGTTGCATTAGTCGGTTAGGCTATATACATGCAAAATTGATATACGTGTTTATAATATATTACGTATATAAGGATAATAGTCTTATATTAATATACTTATATAAGCTAATTTTGATTTCAGATACTATCATGTCAGATTCTGAGCACTCTACGGTTACATACACATCAGTATCTGAGGACGATTCAGACATGGGGTCACCAGGAGTCGAGGGACCTATTTTTGAGGTTCCACCATCGCCGGACTACATACCTGGCCCTGAGGGACCACCATCACCAGACTACGTGCCTGGCCCGGAGGAGCCAGAGCAGGCACCACCTTCACCTATTTACATACCTTTTGTTCCGGAGCCTGTTTACCCGGAGTTCTTACCGGTGGACGATGAGGTATTCCCGGCTGAGGAGCAGCCACTGCCTGCTGCTGACTCACCTACTCATCAGTCACCAGGGTATATACCGGAGTCCGACCCTGAGGAGGACCTAGAGGAGGATGATGAGGAGGATCCTGAGGAGGATCCAGCCGACTATCCTGCTGACAGAGGAGATGATGATGATGATGCAGAGGATGAGCACTTAGCTCCTGCCGAGCCTGCAGCTGTTGCTTATTCAGCTGACCAGGACCCATACATTGCTTATCGCGTCACGGCTAGGATGTCCATCCGAGAACCCTAACCCTCTTAACGAACCGAACGAAGCTATTCCCGAAGAAAACCCAGTTATTCCCGATCCGAACCAAGTTGCGGATGTCCATGATCCCAACGAAATGGTTGACATTCCGGACGACGTTTATTAGTTTGAGTTCGATGGTGATGATAGACACAACCCGGAAGAAGATCCGAAAGAAGACCCGGAAGAAGAACTAGAATCGAATAATGGGCACCAGAACCAAATAATGGGCATGGGAATCAGTTTGCCCAACATCCTAACCCACAGCCCGGTAATATGAAGGGTTGGTTAAAGGAGGATGATGATATGAATGAGAATGTTAATAATGAGGATATCGAGGACGAGGATGTTGAGATTGAGGTCGATGACGATGCAGAGTTGATCTTTCCTTATGAGGTGGAGAGTGACCAAACCTCGCCACCTAGAGATGAGTCTTCTGATTCTGAGCCACCTAATGCGAAGTCATCTGATTCTGTATCATCTGATTCTGAGTCAGCGGATGAGGTTGATGTTGCACCCGAGGTTGAGGTTGCACCCGAGGTTGATGTTGCACCCGAGGCTACTATTGGGACTTCTACCTAAAATCCTTATGTTATTCATAACATTCAGAGGGGCTTATATGAGGTAGGAGAGTCATCTTCTACTCGTGACTTATCATATGTTGGTGGATTGGCACCTTGGGCTTTGAGATGTGATTTGGATGCGACCCGTGCCCGAGCTAGACTTACGGAGGCTGAGTTGAGTACAAACCAAGCTGAGATTGCTCTTCTCAAATCTAAGGATAAAATTGGGAGAAAGAAAGGGAAATACTTAATCATGATTTGGAAAATGTCAAGCGTGCTTTGGGTAATGTTCTTAAGAGGGTGTCGGTATTGGAGAGTGGAGAGAATGCTACATTGAAGAAAAAGTTGGATAAGACTGAGACTAAGTTGGCGTGGGCTCGTATGGAGTGTGATATTGCTGAGAGGAGTTTGTACGAGTCTCGAGTGTGGAACAAGAGCTTTTATTTAGATATGGTTCGTATTAGGGCTATTCCGAAGCCTCCATCTGATGAGGAGGATACCGAGCGTTCGAGAAAGAAATCAAAGAAATCTTCTTCTGATGGGACCGACGGACCTTTCGAGCCACGTGGACCACCTAGTGACTCTTAGTAGACTAGTTTATCATTAGTAGTATCTTTTGTAAATCACTAACTAAACTGCGATGTCAGTTAGTAGAACTAGTCTTTTGAAGTTGTGTAGCATTAGATGGTGACATGTAATGTATGACAATGCAACTTGTAATTTGTTGGTGATGTTACCTTTCTTTTCTTGTTTCTTCTAAATTGTTCCTTTTGCTTAATACAATCATCGAATGAATACTCATTATGATTTGATTTGTGTTATAACAGGATCATGCCGCCAAAAGCTATGTCTGAGGCACGTATGCGCGGGATTATTAGGGATCAAGTTAATGCATCTATGGCTGAATTTGTGGCAAATATGAACCGCGGAGCCGGTGGTGCTGGAGCCGGTGGTGCTAGAGCCGATGGTGCTGGAACCGGTGGTGCTGGAGCCGGTGGTGCTGGAGTCGGTGGTGCTGGAGCCGGTGGTGCTGGAGCCGGTGGTGCTAGAGCTGGTGGTGCTGGAGCCGGTGGTGTTGGACCCGGTGGTGCTGGAGCCAGTGATGAGCCGGTGGTGCTGGAGTTGGTGGTGCCGGACCGGCAGCGCCCGAAATTACTAGGTGTACTTACATGACATTCATGAAGTGTGTTCCATACCCTTTTAAAGGCACCGAAGGTGCCATAGGATTATGTCAGTGGTTTGAGAAACTAGAATCTGTGTTTCGAATCAGTGATTGCAAGGAAAAGGATAAGGTGAAATTTGCA
>BQNB010182305.1:0-12512 GCA_026074375.1 Tanacetum coccineum | reverse complement strand
ATTACATAGGATAAATGATGTTATAAAATAGACATTATTTGATGTCATCAATCATCATCCTAATCACTGTAGAAACTATCCTGAATGTGAAATTGTGGTAGCTATAATCATGCTACATTTAGAGATAATAGAGTCATCTATGTCAAAGATGGTACACTTGCTGAGTCATCTCAGTTAAGAGAATCCTTAGTGGGTTTAAAATGTGACACTTGTGGAAGAACTATTCACTCCACCTTAGATCATAATTTATTTGAACACTTCAAAAGAGGTGAAAGAATTCAAGCTACAAAAGCCAAAGAACCTGCCAAAAAGCAGGTTCATAAGAAAAACTAACTTAGTTTAAATATTTATGGAGAGACATGTTATGGAGTCCATCTGGTACCTTGAAAATAGATGCTCTAGGAGTATGACTAGTGTTAAGAGTTATTCGCAAAAATATGTTGAACAACCAGGACCTAAGGAAGTATTTGGTGACAACTCATTATGTATCACTGAAGCTTATGGTTTAATAAACTGTGGTGGAATAGTATTTTCTAAAGTTGCTTTTGTAAACGGTCTAAAATATAATCTAATCAATATCAGTCAACTGTGTGATGCAAAGTACATTATACAGTTTGATGATAAGCAAGGTATAATTTTTAACTCCAACAAAGAAATTATTCTGATTTCTCATAGAAGGAATGATGTATATATACTAGACATGTCATCAGTCACCTCTATTGGAGCATGTTTTTTGTGCTAAAGCTTCAAAAGGCATCAATTAGATTTGACATAAGATACTATCTCACTTAACTTTCAAAAACATAAACAACCTCGCAAAACAAAACATAGTCCTTGGGTTGCCTTCACTCGTTTATTCAAAGGATAAACCATGCTCAGCATGTGATAAAGGAAAATATCATAAGACTTCTTTCAAATCAAAGCAAAACTTCTCAATAAAAGAATGTTTGCATTTGCATCATATGGATCTTTTTGGACCAGTCAGTCCAATGTTCATTCATCATGAGAAATATACCCTAGTCATTATTGATGATTACTCAAGGTATACATGGGTATATTTTCTCAAAAAGAAAAGTAGGCCGCTGAACAATCATGTCCTTTGTTAAGAAGATTGAAAATCAAAATGACTCCAAGGTTGAACAAATCAGAACACACAGTGGGATTAAATTTAAAAATCAGACACTCGAGAGATTTTGTGATGAGAAATGAATTTATCAGAACTTCTCTTCTCCGTATACATTTAAACAAAATGGTGTGTTAGAAAGAAAGAATAGAACTCTCATTAAGGCTGCCAGAACAATGCTAAATGGATCAGTTCTTTTAAAGAACTTCTGAACTAAAGCAGTAACCACTACTTGCTATACTCAGAGCAGATCTATCATTGTCAAAAGGCATGATAAAACTCTCTATAAGATATGTAGAGGAAGGATTCCTAACATCAATTACTTTTACCCTTTTGGATATCCTGTGTTTATACATAATTGCAAGGATCTTCTTGGTAAATTTAATGCAAAAGCTGACGATGGATACTTTCTTAGCTACTCTCTCTTTTCGAAAGCCTTCAGAGTCTTCAACACAAGAAGACAACAGTTCAAAGAATCATATCATGTCACCTTTGATGAGAGTATAAAAGGCATTAGGTTCTCTAATACATCAATAGATGAAATTGGGATAAATGATTCATCAAGGTATCCTCTTGATGAATATCAGTAACTAGATGATCCTTGAAGACAATATCAAACTAATTCTGATATGTCATACTACATCAACCCTCACAACAGATCTATCTCTAAAATCACTGATAGGCAAAGAATCCCTGTAGTATTTGTTCCAAATGAACAAAATGTTGTTCAAAATGAAGAACATGAAGATTCTTCTGACTCTCTAAATACTGAAGGGAGAAATGGTCAAAATGCTTCAAATGAACATGTTGATTATCCCACCAAAAACTTAAATGCTTAAATGCTCAAACTGGTCATTTTGTATCACCATTGGAAACTCGATTGTTCAAATAAACATTCTGGGTCACCCACTTATAAATATTCAAGAGAAACCCATAGAGCTTTAGTACCCTACATTAATGACTCACCTATAAATACATCTCAGTCTATAATCCATCTTCATGCTTCTTCAAGTTCATATTCTAAAACTTATCCTTAGGATAGGTGGTCAAGAGAACAACACTAAACTTGTAAACATTATAGGAGATCCTGGTGAAGGTATGCTTACAAGAAGTATGGCTGCCAGACTGAAAGCTGCCTTAACTAGTAAATGTTTCTTTACTGACATTCTTTATGAGATTGAACCTAAAAAGGTTTCAAAGGCAATAAAAAACCTTAGATGGGTTGATGCCATGCAAGAAGAACTGAATCAGTTTCATAGAAATAAAGTTTGAACACTTATTCTTGCTCTAGGAGGAAAAACCATCATTGGTTCCAAATGGGTATTCAAGAACAAGAAGAATGAACAAGGAACTATCATTAGGAACAAAGCCAGGTTTGTTGCTCAGGGGTATAAGAAAGAAGAAGGAATTGATTATGATGAAACATTTTCTCCTGTTGCAAGACTTGAAGCCGTCATAATCTTCCTTGTCTATGCTACCAACATGATCTTCATTGTTTACCAAATGGATGTCAAAAGTGCCTTCCTAAATGGTAAACTAAAAGAACAAGTTTATGTTCAAAAACCTTCTGGTTTTGAAAGTAGTGAGCATCCTGACTATGTTTGTAAACTTGAAAAATCCCTTTATAGACTGAAACAAGCACCAAGGGCATGGTATGAAACACTCTCTACAATCCTCATTCTGAACAAATTTGTTAGAGGTAAGATAGACAACACTTTGTTTATCTACAAAACCAAAGGAGATGTAATCCTTGTCCAAGTAAATGTTGATGACATCATCTTTAGCTCAACAAATTACAAACTTCGCAATCAGTTTGAAAAACTGTTGACAAAGGAATCTCCATTTTTCAAGAAAAATACACCAGAGACTTACTAAATATGTATAAGATCTCTGATAGTGCCCTAGTGAAGACTCCAATGGTTCCTCCAAATAATCTAGGTCCTAGTCTTTCTGGTAAACCAGTAAATGAGACCTTATACAGAGGAATGATTGGCTCACTAATGTACTTGACTAATAGTAGTCCTTATATCTAATTCTTAACATGTCTATGTGCTAGATATCAGGCCAATCCTAAGGAATTACATTTGATTGCAGTGAAGAGAATCTTTAGGTACTTGAAAGGTACTCCAATACTAGGTCTTTGGTACCCTAAATGTTCAGGCTTTGATCTTAAAGGGTATTCGGACTCAGAATATGTTGGATGCAACATGGATAGAAAAAGCAGATCAGGTGCTTGTCAACTACTTGGTGGAAAATTGGTTTGTTGGAGTGCTAAGAATCAACAGTCATTGGCCATGTCCTCTGCGAAGGATGAATATGTTGCTGCTACTGGGTGTTGTGCAAACATACTATGGATGAAAAGTAAACTCAATGACTATGACATTCAATACAAGACAATACCTATCTTTTGTAACAACACTAGTGCAATTGCCATATCCAACAACCATTTTCTTCATTTAAGAACCAAGCACATTGATATCAGATATCACTTCATCAGGTATCATATCATCAAAGGTGATATTAAGTTATACTTCATCCCCACTTCTTATCAGTTAGCTGATATTTTTAGAAAATCACTAAATGAACCAATGTTCAATAGACTAGAAGCATAATTGGGTATGCTGAATATTAATCAGGTGATTGGTGAATCAATTTTAAGACGTATAACTACTTTATATTCTTGAAACATAGCTTCCTTAATGATCCCATGACTTTGAGGAACATAGTAAATCAATAACTAAATGCTCTAAGTATTTAGTCACTTAATGTCCTATATAACACCCCGTGTTTTCAAGTCATTGACGACGATGATAAATCTACTATTCATCTTTTATATTGTACGCGTTTGTTTTAAATCGTAAATATTAAGCTAAATCACGTAGGCTAAAAATTAGCGTTCAATGTAAACGGGCATCAAACAATTAAGTGTTTACATCAATCACGTATTAAATAATTATTTTGAGAATAATTATGGTCTTTGTTCATTTTATTTTTATCGGATACGTAAAGTGTATACGTTTCGCGATAAATTGCGTTTAGGCATACCCGGAATCGCGTTAAGTAATATACGCTTTAACAAATACCCACAATTGTACCCAACACTCAAAGTTTTATTAAATTTACCCAAGTTAATATTACTCTACACTTTGTGCATTAGAAAATGAAACAATACACAAATACTTTCAAGTAAACACTAGAAATCTTTGTATTTTGAACAAGTGGACAAGTGAAGCTTTGGCTTATGTAACAAATACTTTGTTAAATCCAATGTATCAGTTTTAAACAACTTTTTGGTCATTCTATATACATCTTGTGTTATTGATCTATGAAGTAACACGCCCCGGACCCTTATTCCGCTGCGACCCAATTTTGGGGTGTTACATCCTAGGTTTGTGACTGAATCACATTAAATAAGAAACAAATACTCCTTAGTTAACTGTCATCCAACAGTCATGGGCCCCATCATGCTCATCAAAACCCACTAGGCATTTCATGCTCACTCTCATAAAGATAATCCAACAGGTTTTATCTCTCTTGCACGTCCCTTCCACTACCAAAACCTACTCCCACGTCACGTCTGAAAAAAAGGGCACAACATAGTAATGGCTAAACAGTAGCCTTGGAAAGAGCAAAATAAGTGGGTGTTATGAGTAACAGCATTAAATGCGGGTATAAAATATTTTCAAAATTATTTTTATTCAATTTTGATATCCAAAACTTTTAAGATTCACACTATAAATACCCTTTTCAAATAAATAAAACACACATAAATTTCAAAAGCAAACAAACTCTTGCCCTTTTCTTTCTCAAAGCAAATTAGTGTGTGTTCTTCATTTTCCCTGAAACTATTTTCTAAAACAAGGTGTAAATTTTGATAAACTTTTTCATTCTACTTTTGATTCAAGCTTTCATATCATCAAGGACATTAATAATCTGTTGTATTAATTTATACAAACTTGTTAATGTCACACGTAAACATGGGTGAAAATCAAAAGTTTAAAGAAAATCTTAATAAAGTCTACATAACAGTTTACAAAATTTAAAGTTTTCCTGAAAAATGAATTCAAGATTTTTATATCATCAAGGATATTAACAGACTGTTGTGGTGAATAACTATAACGAATTCTATTAATATCCTACGTAAACATGGGTTTTAAAATTCGTTTATTCACTAAGATTTTCAAAAGTTTTACAAATTACTTAATGGCATCTTTAAAAACCATTGTGTATGTACCTCAGGTCGAAAAAGACCTAATTATTAACGTAGTCCAATTCCCAAACAACAACTTTGTTGGAAAATTTTCTTACCATGAAAATGTGCCTACATACAAAGATTTATGCAAGTACCTCAAAAGTTGTTTTTTGTCTTAGGCATTTACCAAAACACCTTTAGTAATATACCAAAACTATCTCAGAGACTTTTGGTGTACTGTTGTGTTGATTTACTAAAACCACCCACTGATGCCTCTGAGCCCAAACCCCTCAACAATCATGAGGTTCATAGTGAAGAATGATAAGACGCCATTGTATTTTGACTTTAAGACCTTTGTCAAACCATTAGGCTTGATTATAATGATGATAAATATGTTTCCATGCCTCAAACTAAAGTTGTGAAGGCTGAACTTCTAAATCTTGGTCTTCATAATGACATAATAAGGCTGAAACATCAAGTGTTTTGGTCAATAATACCCCCTACTAAAAACCTGGTTTCCTAGGGTTTAGAGGCTCTTGATGACTTTTGTTATTCAGGTCCTCGGTGGAAACAAATCATCTACTGATCAGTTGAATTCAAGTCAACAGATGATTGCCTTCTGTCTCCTCACCAGGATAAAGATTGACATAGGATAGATCATATTCAATGATCTAGTAAGCAGGCTCACTGATACACCTAGGAGGAAATATGTTTCTTATCCTAGTTCATTTCTTGTGTGCTTGAATGTTTACTGAGTTCCGATTATGCTTAGGACGCAGCACTTGGGGTCTACTCCATCAAACCTGAGTAAGATGAATTTTCATCGAAACCCCTCTAAAGTCCAACAAATAGAATTGACGGCTTACATGCTTGATATTATCAGGCATGAAACTTCAGTGTCTCTATTTCCTTTTCCTGAAAAGAAGAGGTTATAAATACAGTTTAAGAGTTGAAAAGCGAGGCTATAAACTCACTTGATAATGCCGGAAGAAAGATAGATCGACGATAAACGAACTTGGTCGTTGGCACGTAATCACTCGGAACCTATACAACATGTATGGGTTTTAAGTTTCTATGTCGGTAAAAATTAATAGCGACTCCAAAATAAACAAGTATAAATATGTAGGTATGATGATCAAGTTATAATTAGGTAAGTTAATTCACACTTAAGTTTTCTAAGTAAAAAGTTATGGTCATTTTCTAGTTTTTATTAACTTACTGAGATTTTACTAGTTTTTAACCTAATTTGGTACCAAAAAGTGCCCAATAGGCCTAATATAAGCCAATTAAAGTAATTTGGTCAATTTTAATAGTCCATGACCAGGCCTTAGTTCAGAATATGAGGCCCCGAAAAACAACCAAAGGGTTGGACCCAAGCTAAGCCAATAGGACTTTTAATATAATAGTGTATTTTTTATTTTGGGTCCTAGTGGCTCATTTAGTCTATGGCTTATTATTAAGTTTATGTGTATAACATGTATAAATTATTTTCGGGTTTTCCGAGGTCGATAAAAGTTTAAAGGTCAGTAGTTGTACAATTATATAAAACTCTCCAAAAGTGGATCCTACCTCACCTCGTTTTCGTCGGCAAAACGCTTTACAAACTTTAGTAATGAAGTATTAGACGTAAAAGTTTTATATAGGTTTATGTTTATGAAAATAGTTATATCTCTTTAACCATAAATAATGTACTTATAATATTTACATTTCTAGTTTCATATTTAAGTGTACATTATAAATTATAAGTTATTTCTATACTTAATTTTGAGTGGACTTATACTTAAAGTCATTTCTTTATACAAAAGTCAATTTAGCACTTTTGGCTGAAAACTCACTTTTACCATTTTTGACGCCATTTTCAAACCACAATGAATTGGTTGACTATCCAATTGGTCCAGTATCTACATAAGTTTATCTACATCTCATAGTTTTAGGTTTTTACTCAACTCAGAGTGCAAGTATGACTTTTTATACGTTCTGTCCAGCAAGGTCAGAATTGACTACTTTTGGTAAAAAGGTCATATCTCATGCAATTTTTACATTCAAGTGTTGATCCAAATTGCTACTAGCTCATAAAACAATTGTCTACAACTTAGATAAATCAAATCAGTTGTTTATCACACTCAAAAATGTAAAACTTTCTGTTTACTTCTGCCATAATTTTTCTAATGATTTCCACCATGTTTTAAGCTAGGTTTATCCATTTTCAACCTAATCTAGTACACACAAAACCCCAATAAACTCTTGATCATCATATACATCATATTTACAATTACATTTATAAATGAAATACAAGAAAATACAAGAATAATAAAAATAGGTAGAGATTTATACCCAACAAGGTGAAGAAAATGATGAACAATTGATCAAAACTATGAAACCCTAGCTTCAAAACAACTCCAAATTGTTTTTGATCATCATCTTTATTATCCAAAGACTTAATAAAATACTTGATTCACTTCAGCCCCAAATATATATAAACCTCCTTGAAAATACCCTCTAATCACTTCAAAAAGTATAGGAAACCTTACTAGGTTGTCATATTCACTAGTAGGTTATTATTTGATTAGTAAAAACTTGATAGAAATGGTGTTATGGTGGTGATGAATTCGGCACAAAGGGAGAGAAACAAGAGATGTGTGTGTAAAGTTTTGGTAAACTATGGGAGGTAATGGTAGATGTGGATGGTTTTATAAGATTTACACATGCAAAATGCATTTTACAAGTGTCCTATGGACACTTCAATGTTGGACACGCCATAAGGAAGTGGTACAATTGGCATTTGTGATTTTATTAATAATGATTTTAGCATTTAGGGTATAAATTTTAAGATAGGTAGGTAGTTTTGAGGCTAACGGGTATCGACGTAAAATATAACGAGAGTTAAGGCGAAACCACGAAGTGAAAACGAATATGATAAAAATAATTCTACATTAAACGGAATACTTTTCTGAAAAGTTTAATTTACGTACGGTTCAAGACGAATAATTGCTTTAAGCATAGCTCGTAATTAATTAAAACGACGATTTCAATAAAATGTGTAGATGTAGATAAAAGTAACTTGTTTAAAATTTATAAATTAATTATGAGATATTAAATAGTAGTGATCTTAAATACGGGGGTTTACACCATGAAAATGTTCCTACATACAAAGATTTATGCAAGTACCTCAAAAGTTGTTTTTTGTCTTAGGCATTTACCAAAACACCTTTGGTAATATACCAAAACTATCTCAGAGACTTTTGGTGTACTGCTATGTTGATTTACTAAAACCACCTACTGATTCCTCTGAGCCTAAACCCCTCAACAATCATGAGGTTCACAATGAAGAATGATAAGACGCCATTGTATTTTAACTTTGAGACCTTTTGTCAAACCATTGGGCTTGATTATAATGATGATAAATATGTTTCCATGCCTCAAACATGAATCTGTGAAGGCTGAACTTCTAAAGCTTGGTCTTCATAATGACATAATAAGGCTGAAACATCAAGTGTTGTGGTCAATAATACCCCCTACTAAAAACTTGTTTCCTAAGGTTTGGAGGCTCTTTATGACTTTTGTTATTCAGGTCCTCGGTGGAAACAAATCATCTACTGATCAGTTGAATTCAAGTAGACGGATGAATGCCTTCTGTCTCCTCACCAGGATGAAGATTGACATAGGATAGATCATATTCAATGATCTAGTAAACAGGCTCACTGATACACCTAGGAGGAAATATGTTGCTTATCCTAGTTCATTTCTTGTGTGCTTGAATGTTTACTGAGTTCTAATTATACTCAGGACGCAGCACTTGGGGTCTACTCCATCAAACCTGAGTAAGATGAATTTTCATCGAAACCCCTCTAAAGTCTAACAAATAGAATTAACGGCTTACATTCTTGATATTATCAGGCATGAAACTTCAGTGTCTCTATTTCCTTTTCCTGAAAAGAAGAGGAATAAGAAGACTCAGACTATGACTAAACCCAAACCTAAGTCACAGGGCTTTGAGGCTTCAAGAGCATGACCTAAGGAAACTAAGGGGAAGAAGAAATCCAACACTGAAAAGTCCACCCTGGTTCAAACCACACTAAACTTGACCAAAAGGAAAGAGTCATCGAGGGCACTGATACATCTTAGTTAATGTCAATGGAACAACCGACTGATCCTCAAGATACAGAGAGAAACATATAACTCACTATTACTGGATTGCCTATTTCATAACCAGATGAGGGCATTCGCATATCAAAGCCTTTGCTTGAGGAAAAAACCTACTTATCCCCAAGACTTAGAGAGAACTATACAACTCACTGATATGGGATTGCCTACCATAAACCCTGATGAAGGCACTCGGAAATCACCCCTTTTGCCGGAGGGAAATAAATCTATTGCTAGTGATTCAAAGTGAATCACACAACTCAATGATGAGGGGACAAATCCAACTCTTGCATTGCACCCTCCAAAACCCAATAAACCTGGGAATTTGATCAATCAGGGGTTGGCTTTGACCACGTAGACAAAGCCCAATCCACTGGATTAGAGGAGTCAGTCTCCGACCAAAACAAATGAAAGACTTCTTTTAAAGTGAAGCCAAATTTTAACCCACCAGCCATTCAGACCTTTGGTGACTTTCAACAACTATTGGAGGATGCATAAAATTATCTCTAAGGGCTTAGTGTTAGTATTACTCTTATAGCAGAAAGGATTGATAAATTTGAAAGACAATTGATTGAAGAGAAACTTCTTCTTGTGGATGATGACGGGAAGCCGTTACCGAAGGTTGTTTCTACGGTAAACGTGAATAGTGAAAGTGAAGTGGAAGAGGTGTTGGAATGTACACGCAACTTTTATGGCAGTTACAGGTTTAAAACGCGGTAGTGACATTATATGGGTACCAATAGCTTGTGGGAACAATGGAAGGAAACGAAACGGGATGATAACTACGACCCTTATGATGATGATCTGTATGATAGTCATGATATGTATGATAACCTTCAGGCTATTTGTGATGAGCTTGATATCACGGTATGTGGTCAAAAGAAGAAATAGATTCATTTTAATGTTTGTTGAGTCAATTGTAATCTAGTTATAGTATTATCCTTCTTTACAGTAGTTGTGTTTGTTATGTTAGCTTCCGCCAATGTACTGGGCTGAGATGTGGAATTCACCCACATCCATTATATTTAAGCATTTTTTGAAGTACTAAATTTTCTAGGGAAACTCTTTACCAAAAAAAATTCTTTAGTTGAATCAAGTTTGAAAGTGCTTCAAGACAATTCTGGATCTGCCAAGTCATTTAATTATTAAAACGATACCACAAAAGTTTCTCCAAACGATTTTGACCATTTGTTCATCTTACTCCTTTATAAAGCATGTATAAGAATGACTTAAGAAAACTGTGTAAAACTAAAAGAGATTGAATAGTTTTAGCGTTTAAAATTTAACTTTCGAAACTTATTGTAAACTCAAGCAAAGATAATATGTATAACTAAATGCAAGACAACAAATGAACAAAAGAAAGATTAAAAAAAGACAATGATTTATAGTGGTTCAGTTAAGAAGCCCATCCTCACCATAATTTTGTCCATCTTTCATTTTTAGTTTTTTACAAAATAATTGTGCACTTTTAAAAATATTAGTTAGATTTGTTTAAGTTTATCATATTACCCTTAATTTAAATTGGTATTTACAAACATAAAAGAAAACACTAATTAATTATCAAAGGGTAAAATTATCTTTTTTTTGCTTTCGTAAAAACTAAAGCAGTAATTAATGAATTTTTTTTGTGTATTTCTTAACAGTAAACAACAATTTTGAGACGGAGAAGATATATGTAATATAGATTATTTATTATTTACATTAATTTTTTAAAAGACATATAGCGATGATTATTTTCAGTTACAAACCTTGTTAATACAGATTAAATTATCGGTATAATAATTTTAGTATAAAAATGAGCGTATGTGGGTGCTTGTTTCATTTAATAATGATGAATGTTGTTGGGTGTGCAAACTCAATCCCACATCGGTAAAATTATAATCTCAAAGTTAACATATAAGCTTGGTGTGCTACTCCTTCTATCACTAATTAATTTTAGAATGGAACCTCAGTTGGGCTTATATGTTAGACTTGGTGTGATGCTGGGCGTAGGATCTCTCACAATTAGTATCAGAGCCAAGTTGGCCCAGTGGTGGCGTGGATGGTGTTCCCTCGATTAGACCCTGGTCCGACGGTATTAGTGGATCCCGGTAAACCTTCTATTGAAAGGAAGCCGGTAAAAGGCGGGGTGTTCTGATGGTAAATGTTGGTTTTAGAATGAAACCTCAGTTGGGTTTATATGTTATACTTGGTGAGATGGTGGGCGTAAAATCTGTTTAATGTGATTATGAAAAATGTTCATTCATGATGACGAACTCAAAATTAACAATACCATACTACAAATGTACATTTTACACATTGCCAAAATTGTATCACGGATGCGTAATGTTTTTTTTCTTCCTGTTTTATCGCAATCAACAACATTTATCGACGTATAAGTATTGTTAGAATTTATCTCTCGCCAACTACCACTGTTTTATTTTCTATGCCGCTGATTACGTGGGTATGTTGCTAGCACTATTTAATGTATTTCGGGGGCTCAAAGTTAGTATCACAAGAGACATGGGTTTTTCCTCACCCGATCATACGTATATGTGCATGCATATATACGACTTGTACCCACTTTTCCAAGCATCAAAAGCCAGTAAATATGTCATAGTCATCCTTTAATGTACTTACTAAAGCAATAAGATGCCCCCGTCTTGGGTACTTTTTGTGTCCTCATATGAGTAGTAGCAAATCGTAGGCCATCATTGATTAATACGCGGTCGAGAAATTTATATTTCGTTAAGGTTATATATTTCATATAAAGTCTGATAAAACGTCATCCAGTTTGGAAAATTGATTTAAATGTTGGTTTTTTATACTATATAAGTTTAGAGGGAGGTTATATTAGAAACCCTCCTTTTCTTGGATACTGGGGAACTAATCCCACCAATCCATCTAAAAAGATCTAAGGGCTGAGATTGAAACCCACTTATTAATGAAGAAAAAAAAATAATAATAATAAAAAAAATGACTGGTGCGGGTACATACTTGACTGCTTGCACAACAGTAAGAAAAACTGGAAAGATGTGAAGACATGAAAGAACTTCTACTACGGGCCACTCACAT
>BQNB010182303.1:0-12512 GCA_026074375.1 Tanacetum coccineum | reverse complement strand
TTTATCGAACCATCCCCTAACCCTACAAGCTCAAAATGATATAAAACTAACCTAGCTTGTCCTTAAATACTTAAAAACTTATTTGGTTCCCCCTTTTGTCACCCTAAACTGGTCGCACCCTATACAACATCAAAAACCATTTGCTTGTTTTAATAGATGGTATCTCACACAATGCTTTGCTATATATATAGAGGCCATGAAGTGATAACAACATACACACATTATTCACGAGCAAAATTCAATCACACTTTCCTTGTCCTTTGTTTTCTGGTTTCAACACCACAAGATAAACAACACCATCATCATCAAGAAAATATTAAACTCTAGCTCCATAAAAATCAAAAACCCGAAGAAACCCTAATTTGTTTCTTATTTCTTTGTTTTTCTTGGGACGAGGAATACAAACACCCTCTGGTTCTTTCTTTTGGACGATGAACCTATCAAATAAGTACCACTCTTTCAATCCTTTTGGTTGTCGGTGATTACAAGGAAGTCCAAGGAGTCGTCTTTCATCAAGTTTGTATCGGCGTCTGGGATTGGTTCATTAAGTTGTAGACAAAAATTAGGGTTTCGTCTGGTTTGAGTCCATACTTGTATTCATGGTTTATAGCATGTATCCCCTTCGCGGGTTTATGAAACATTTAAAGATTAAAATGCGAGGCTATGAACTTACCTTAACAGGGAAATCTGATTAATGGCAAAAGTATCAGTTGAAAGTAACGGCCTTGTAACGCAACCTGAGGTAATATGTCAAGTCTTAGTTTGATTGTTTATCTTTCAAAACTTTATGAAGTTTAATCATACATATTACTTTGAATTAGTAACTTATGGAAATATTGCATCACTGTTCGGGCAGTACAAACAAGTGGCATGATAAAGAAAAAAATCTGGAGAGCATGCTATGATTAACTAAATCCAAAAGCAGAGAAGGACAAATCACAGAGATTTCCAAAACTGCTTATTTGCTTGTTTCCTTTCCCAACCTGAACCCACAAAGATATCTCAAGCCATTGATGATGAAAGTTAGGTTGAAGCAATGCAAGAAGAGCTGCTTCAGTTCAAGATTCAGAAGGTTTGGACACTAGTTAACTTACCTAGTGGCAAAAAGGCTATTGGTACAAAGTAGGGGTATAGAAATAAGAAGGATGAATAAGGAATAGTTATAAGGAACAAAGCCAGACTGGTTGCACAAGGGTATAAACAAGAAGAAGGCATTGATTATGATGAGGTTTTTGCTCCTGTTGCTAGGGTTAAAGCAATCAGGTTATTTTTGGCCTTTGCATCATTTATGAATTTTCTTGTGTACCAGATGGATGTTAAAAGTGTTTTTCTCTATGGAACTATTGAAGAAGAGGTATATGTTTTCCAACCTCCAGGTTTTGTGGATCCAAAAATTCCAGAAAAGGTCTACAATGTAGAGAAAGCCTTATATGGTCTACATTAAGCTCCTAGAGCTTGGTATGAGACACTCTCTAGCTATCTGTTAAAAAATGGATTTCATAGGGGACAAATTGACAAGACTTTGTTCATAAAAAGACTCAAAGGTGATATTCTACTGGTTCAGGTATATGTAGATGACATCATCTTTGGTTTCACTAAGAAGTCTTTATGTGATGAGTTTGAGCAGATAATGCACAACAGGTTTCAGATGAGTTCAATGGGAGAACTTACTTTCTTCTTGGGTTTACAAGTCAAGTAGAAAGAGGATGGGATCTTCATTAGTCAGGACAAATATGTTGGTGAAATCTTAAAGAAATTTAGCTTTTCTAGTTTAAGAACAGCTAGTACTCCTATGGAAACCAACAAGGCTTTGACAAAGGATGAAGATGGTAAGGATGTTGATGTTCATTTATACAGGTCAATGATTGGGTCATTGATGTATCTTACATCCTCTTGACCAGATATTATGTTCTCAGTTTGTGCTTGTTCAAGATTTCAAGTTCAGCCAAAAGTTTCCTACTTGAATGCAGTAAAAAGAATCTTTAGACACCTAAAAGGTCAACCCAAATTGAGCCTTTGGTATCTTAAGGACTCTCCTCTTATATTGGAAGCTTTTTCAGATAGTGACTATGCAGGTGCCAGCTTGGACAGGAAATCCACAACATGAGGTTGTCAATTTCTTGGTTCAAGGTTAATCTCTTGGTAGTGTAAAAAGCAGACTGTGGTGGCTAACTCAACTACTAAAGCTGAATACATTGCTGCTTCTCACTGCTGTGGACAAGTGCTTTGGATCCAAAATCAGATGTTGGATTATAGATATAATTTCATGCAGACAAAGATTTATGTTGATAATGAGAGTGCTATTTGTGTTATCAAAAATCATGTCTATCATTCTAAAACAAAGCATATAGAGATCAGGCATCATTTCATTAGAGACTCTTATGAGAAGAGACTGATTGAGATGGTCAAGATTCATACAGATCATAATATTGCAGATCTTCTCACTAAAGCCTTTGATGTAAGCAGATTTAATTTTCTAGTGGCAAGCATTGGTATGCTTAATTTGTAGCTACATTGGTTGAGGGGAGGTTTAACAATTCTTAACTTATATTCATGGGTTATACATAAATATGGATCCTCATGAATTCTCACATGTCTACCTAGTCTTTTCTAGTGTGCTTGTGATGAATAGAGGCATGTTGTTATATAATTATTGAGGACAGAGTTAAAACTATTAAGGCAAATATTAATACTGCTAAGTATAATTTGTACTGCTAGGCAAAAGAGGTCAGGACACTAAGATACCTCAGTCTGGTGGTCCCCTTATAAAGGTTGGTAATGAGGCTGTCCATAAGGAGTTGAATGACAGAATAGAAAGGGTTGCCACTGCTGCTTCTAGCTTTGAAGCAGATGTCACTTTAGTACATCCTCAATGACACAAGTGCGTCGACGGCATGACATCTATGCGAGTGAAGCGAGATCACAGCTAAGAGTTAGAGCTCTTATCTATATTAGGATTGATGCTCTGTTGGGGGACATTAGTCCGAGTTGATTCTGCGGAGGCGATTTGGACAAAGTCAACGTATTTGAAGAGCGTAAAGTGATGATGTATTGCTACGTACATTGGGTGTGTGAGGGGTAGTGGATGTTGGTATACGCGCGATATACTGAGAGAGGCACTGGTGAACAGTTGCCAAGGGGGGGAGTAGATGCCCAGTCGAAATGTGGAGTCGCTCAATGAAGTTGCTCACAGATATACTCCGAAACTCGATACTAATCGTTTTCTGTATTGTCTTACGGTGAGTGGTCTTTAGATTATATTGAATTATGACATACAGGCTATCTATTGATGTTTAACTTATAGCAAAAGTTACGTTTAACTGACGACGTCGGTCTTAACAATTTTTACATAAGACAGCGAAATATATAATACATGGCTACAAGTACTTTAGATTCTTTTGCTATGTACTGTCTAGCAAAGTGTCATCTCGCGATTATGTGCAGGGACACACCATAGATAACCACACGATTCTTAAGCTGAGACCCTAGCGAGACCGCTATGATCGGAAATGGCTGAGATATTTACACTAGGGAGATACAAGGTGTGGCGATGTTCTCATAGCGTAGTGGATGGCTTCTAGAGAACGTGGTGAGACAAAGACAGAGTCACGGACAAGGAGGGTGGGTGAGTAGATGAGAGAGATCACACGGTGTGCTGCTGTCACGGGCGGGGGAGTTTGGTATACAAAGCAATACAGACAAGTTTAGGTGGGTGGAGCATCATATAGTTTGTTCACACTCACACCTAATCAACACCAGATCAAGAATAACAAAGCACAGCTTAGCAGTTGTATATGCTATCGATTATCTGTGTTTCTTGTTAGTGAGACAACGTTAATCGCTAGCAAACAATGTAGACAGGGGTTCCACAATAGCCAAGAGACAGGAACGCACATTGGTGAGGTAATGGTATGGGATATCGTCATTCTCAGCGAGGCGCTGAGAGAGTGAGATCTTTGCATTTCGAAAATGGTGGGCTACAGGGATTGACACAGTCCACATCTCTCTTCTCTGCATTGAAAGTCTTACAATACAACCCTATATATCAATGTTTGGTGGAGAGTGTACGCAGGATAGTACATTTTGCAACGATCTAAAAAGAATTTGACGGGAGCACTTGTTACGAAAAACTTCTAGTCTGGATACTTGCTATTAGAGATTTCCTGGTAGATTCAACTAGCACATCCATTACATATCATAAAAAAAACAAGGGAACAGATTCAGTTAGAGTCACAATACACCCAGTGAAAGGTGTGAGGTAACTGAATTATTCTCTGAATTGCTGATACACATCACAATATCAAGACTTGTGTCTGATTTAGAAGTCTGACGAAATGATACCTGAAAGGATTGAGCTTGGCATGATGATGTACACATCTAAACAGGGGAGGAATACTGACTTAGCTAACAATGCATTGCCCATTGACTTACAATAATGAACTTTAGCGATCATTCATTGCTTTATGTCTATCCTACCAGCTATGTAGTGGGTGTGCGAGTGGAAGATTGAGTGTGTGAGGGAATGAAACTGACATCGAGAGATACATCAGCTCTCATGGACACACATACTTAGAGAGAGACTGACGCGGCAGACGGCAGGAGACAAATTAGGACGATGTTTGATGAGATACACATTGAGTGATAACGATCAATACATAATGAATGCGCTCGATATGGACTGACAATACAAAACAGAAGAATTTGATGTAAATCTAGAGAGATGACTCTCACCACTGTCATGACTGTAGTGGAGTCTCTCTAACAGACGAGAAGAAGCACTCTAGTTTACAGTGATTGCAATTTTTGCGTCCGAATACGTTACTAGTGTCTAGACATTGATGTCAAGATGTCATAATAGAGATTAACACTAGAGAGATTATAAGTTCCTCTTACAGACAATTCATACATCATATCTACTAACGTTCGTGGATCATGATTGATCTGTACAAGGCGACCAACGTCATACCAGAGAAGTGGAATACAATCAGCAGTTATGACCTCTATGCAACTGCTAGTAGCCTCCTAGCTCTGCAACATGTCAAAACAGCAGAAGTGTGTTTATTGTTTTCGAACATGGGACAGATCAGTATTGATTCGATGCACAGGGTCATCAACCTCACAACCACCAAACACTCAACCCACACCAGATGCAGAGGAGGATATTCCAATGCCCCATGAATCACCTCTTCATAATGTTCACTCACTTGGACGTGATAACGGTAGTCTATCACTTAATGAATTGACAGATCTGTGTACGTCATTGTCTAACAAAGTGTAGAGTTTGGAGACTGAATTAAAAGAAACCAAACAAACCTACAATTATGCTCTCACACAGCTTATTAGAAGGGTGAAGAAGTTAGAACATATTGTGAAGGAAAGAAAAAGAAGGGCAAGAGTGGTGGAATCTGATGATGAAGAAGACTTGGAGGATCCTTCTAAACAGGGGAGGAGTTTGATTGAAGAGCTTGACATGGATGCTGGAATTTCTTTAGTTCCTCCACATGTTGTAAATGAGGGGAGGAATGATGATACTCAGATTTATGATCTACCAGCAGAGCAATTAGGAGTGTTTAGTGTAGCTACATCTATTGCAGATGAATCTAAAAGAAGAAGTGTTAAAACTGCTCAGACTTACACCAGAAGAAGAAGATCTGTTAGTACTGGTAGTGGTAGAGTTAGTACTGCCAGTAGAACAGTTAGTACTGTTGGTGTAAAGGCAAAAGACAAAAGGAAAGCAATTATGCAAGAATCTGAGCCTCCAAAGAAAGTCAAAAAGAGGGTTCAAGTGCAGATGAGTATGGATGAAGAGTTAACTAAGAAAGTGTTTGAGGAGGAACAAGCAAAAGCTATGGCAGAACAAGAACAAGAAAGGATTAACTTTGAAACAGCTCTTGAACTTCAAAAACAATTGGATGAAAGGGAAGAAGTTGTTGCTAAACCTACTCAAGCTCATAAATTTGATTGGAGTGATCCTGCAGTGTTAAGATACCATGCTCAACTGAATAAACCATACTCAGTAGCAGAAGTAAGAAAGAACATAGTTATGTACTTGAAGAATCAGGGAGGATACAAGATGAATTATTTCAAGGGAATGAAGTATGAAGACATTAGACCTATATTTGAAAAAGTATGGGATCAAATTCAATGCTTTGCACCCATGGATTCTAAAAAAGAAAATGATAGTAGGAAGAAATCACTTCCAAGGAAAAGAGCAGGTGAAAAGCAAAGTGAAGAAAGTACAAAAAGGCAAAAGATAGAAGATGATGTAGAAGAACTTAAAGCCTATTTGGATCTGGTTCCAAGAGAAGAATTTGCTATGGAAATCGAATCTTTAGCTACTAAGTATCCAGTAGTTGATTGGAAGACTCATGTCCTGACAGAAAACTTCATGTATTATCAAATCTTCAGGGCATATGGAAGTTCCAAGAATTATAAGATCTTCAGTGAGATGCTTGATGATTTTAACAGACAGGATGTATTAGACTTACACATGCTAGTTAAAGCGAGGTATATGACATCAAGTCTAGAAGGTTATGACTTAATGCTTTGGGGAGATTTGAAGATCCTATTTGAGCCTGACGAAGAAGATGAAGTATGGAGGAATCAACATGAATACAATTTGATAAGCTGGAGACTATTTGATTCATGTGGAATTCATATTTTGTTGATGAACAATGGAATTGCCATTCACATGATGATAGAGAAGAAGTATCCACTTACTCAAGAAATGCTATCAAAGATGTTAAGCAGAAAACTTAAGGTTGATCATGAAAATGAGATGGCATTTAAACTTCTAATGTTTATAAGGTCATAAATACATAAGTAGAAGAATGTTTGGAAGAATCCTTAACAGTGCAGTCTAGAAGATTAAATACAAAAGAAACTTGAGATTTGAAGGTAAATCACAAGTTTAGGGGAGGATTGTTGAGATTCAGAGCTTCTACACTTAGTACTGCTAGTTATAGTTAGTTAGTACTGCCAGTACATTATTAGTACTGCCAGTATAGTTAGTACTGTTAGTGTAATAGTTAGTACTATTAGTTATATAGTTAGTACTGCTTAAGTGATATGCATGAGTTATATTAGGAATAGATATGCATGATCACTTGACGTGTTTTGTAAGCCCATTAGGGTTTTCCTTAGTGTATAAAAGGAACCCTATGGCATAGTTAGATATATCAATTCATAGTTAGCTATTCTGTAACCTAGGCAGAATACTTGCAATCAATATATATATTCAAAGTTTAGTATACATTGTTCTTCTTAGTATTACAAGTTAGATTTTGCATAACTTGTAGTATTCATAATCATTGTTTCTCACATAGTTAGTTTGAATTTATTCAAGTTAACTAAGCCAAAACAAGCTAAGAAGATCTATTCATTGGGACTCACACCATCTATTTAAGTGCAAAAGAAGAACCTTCGTTATCATTAAGATACGAAGTTATATAGGTTAGTTAGTGCATTTGTGACATGTCTTATATTTACGATGTATAGATCAAGTCCATGTATTCCAAACTTGTGTAATAGCTTGATCATGGTGATCATGGTGTGTATAGTTGTTAGATCGTGGTGATCATAGGAAGTTTAGATAGATCGGTGTGATCAAAGTAGTGTCTAGCTGAAGTGAAGCTATGATATAGAAAAGTTTTGAAGGGTAGTGAAATCGTAAAGTGAAGTAGTGAAGTAGCGTGGTGAAGAATACTAAGGCATGAAGAAGTTGTGTAGTTGTGAAGTTTTGAAAGTAGTGAAGAAGTCGTGAATTCATGATAGATTGGTTCTAGCTAAGATTAGAACTCGACATCTAGCTTAGTATCAGAAATTGATATAAGCGAAAGTTGTGTACGATTTTCTCCGCCATAAGGGAGCTTGTTGACTAATGAAGTAACTCTCGAGTTGGGTACTCGGGGAGTAGAGTAGTGCGAAGAGGTGCTTCGCGACCGAACTACTATAAATCATCGTGTCCGGTTTGCATTTCCTTTCACTTATCTCTTTACATTTATACTCACATTTATTGCTTTATATTTATACTTGCATTTGTGTATTGGTTTGTATTGTTGTGGTTTGATGTATTACTATGTGAACACTCATCATATTATGTCACGCTTGATCGACAATTTGATAAGAAACATTTTAAGATTTTAAAAGGAAACGTATTCACCCCTCCTCTACGATTTCCATAATCACGTTTAAGAGTAGTGCACCTTACATGATTGTATTTTGGTTGCATATGGTTCTGAAACATACTCGTTGTTTGATCGTGGTCAAAGTGGTTGAACGGTAACCCTCGTTGAAATATCAAACCCAGAAATTGTTCACGAAGAACATCTGGATTAAACAGAAAAACACTCCCAGCTTGAGCCATCGATGATTGCCTCGCTTCTGGAACCGTCTTGAGTGCCTCACAATGCGGGTGTGTGATATGACTCCTCAACGTCGAGTTGGATAACGATGACAAGAAATTGAAGCAATGAATAAATTGAGCCTTGGTCGATTTGTCCGACATCTTGCAAAGGTTGAAGTTTTCCTAAACTTCGGGGCTTCGGTTGGTTGTTAAAACTTCAACAATCGTCAGTGCACATGTAGAACCAACACCGGTGGTAGTTGAACCGGATTGAGTTGCCATTAGTGATTAGTGAAAGAAATTCGGTTTTGCTTTGGAGGGTTTTTTTTAAGATTGTGAGTTGTGTAAGGTGTGATTGAAGCACCAACACAACCTCTCTATTTATACTTAAATAAATGGGTAAAATGACAAACACTACACCGAAAAATTCAGTAAAACGCTCCTTCACGGGTCTCCCTACGTTATAAAAGCAAGATTGGAAATTAAAAAAAAGGTGCAAAAACCGGTCCCTAACCGGTCACCGGTTCCGGTAAACGGTTCGATTAACCGATGGTTTAACCGAAACCAAGAACCGGTCCCAAACCGGCTGGTAACCAGTTTTTCTGCCCACCTTTACCTTTATCCATATGTAGTTTTATAACACAAGCCACAGTGTAGTTTAAAGGTGGGGGGGAACGGATGCGCCAATGTCTAGCGCCATTCTACCATCCCAAAAACAACAATGGCTAACCATTACATGTCTCGTGCCATTGAGGCTGACGTCATAGATACCAGCCAACGCGGTTGGGTTTTCTTCCTTTTTTTGTCTTTTTGTGATTAAATATATGTGTACCAACGGTACCATAAAATGTGGTGCCAACGGATGACCCAGCAAATGTGGTGTCGTTTAGCATTTTGCTGACGTGACATCACTTTTTGAGGATTTTTGCCAACGGCACGACCGTTCCCAGCTCTCTAAAGACTTGCAATCGACTAGAAGATCCATTGTGTAGATATTATAACAGAATTCGTGTCTTATAATTTAAAGGAAGGGCACACAATCACGCACACGCTTATGAACAAAGATGTAATTTTTTCTATGTTATAACTAGTTTTGTGAAGCATGTCTAAAAGTATTTGAACAAGGGGAAATATTAGCTACAATTAATTGTAGCCAACTAGCATAATTAATTGTAGCCAACTAGCTATAATTTTGTGCTATAAGTCGTGTGTCCCTGAATCCTTTATGTGTATCTCTAAATGATTTTTTTTTTGTATTTTTAGTGCAAGATTGTGGCCTGTTGGCTACAATAATTGTAGCCATGTTATCCATTTGAAGAAATGTTCTACTAGATTTGTATTTTACATGTTGAATGAAATAACAACAATGATTTAAAGATACAAAAATAATTTTATGCGGTGTGGGGCATATATGATTTCTTTAAAATCCCATCATAACCTAAGTTGAGGCCTAAGTTTGAAACTGAATCAGACTAGTTTTTCAGACCAAGTAGACATACCTACAGATTTTCAAACTGAATCAGACTAGTTGAAAATTTGTACTTAACCAAGTTACTTTTTCGGACCAAAGTACAAAATTTTGTAAAAGTAATCCAACTAAAACCGTAAAACACTTAGTACCCCCTTGTGGATCTCATCACTTTGTCTAGTCTCTATTCCAGTTTTTTCAACATAATCTGCTTCTGCTTCTGTTTTTGTGTCTCGACAAACACACAAATTTTAAGCAAGGGTTCTCAAACTAATTTTTGAGTAAAAATATTATCATGCATTTTAGGGGGCTTTGAGCTTGCTAGAAAGGTTCTGTGAATGGATAAGAATCATGTTGAGTTTGTGCGAATAAAAACTTGAAATAAAATAAAATAAAATAAAAATATTATAATCATGGCTCATTTATTTTTTTTTCTCCTCACAACATACTCAATATTCCCCTCTCATGTTTATTTTGAATACTAGAGGATCTTTTTCTTTGTGAATATAAGATTTGAGGGTTCTTTAAACAACAACAACCAGCATCAAGATCATCTTCTTCTTCTCTAACACCACCACCACCACCAACAACAACAACCAAGGTGTGGTATGATTTTAATCTTAAAGCTCATTTAAGTTTACTTTTTTTTATTTATTATTATGACTCACCCTTAACCTTTTCTTTTCTTATTTCTTCCTAGTGTAAAAATGGTAAGAAAAAGAAAAACTAAGCCGGTGACTGGAAATGTAGAACATGACTACGTTGATGTATAACACCAGTACAAAATTAAATCTAAGTGAATCCAAGCACCAGTCCAAAACTAAATCTAAGTGAATCTAACTAAGTTGAAATATTTTACTTAGCCACTTAATTTTTCAGACCAAGTACACCACTTTTACAACTGAATACAACTAAACACAGTTAACACTCTTGTCTCCTTTTTCAGACTAAGTACATCTTCTTCTTCTTCTTGTTCTTCTTCTTCTTTAACAAGAACAACAACAACAACAGCTAAGGTGTGTATGATTTGTATCTTAAAGCTCATTTAAGTTTAGTTGTTTTTATTATGACTCACGCTTAACTTTTTCATTTCTTATTTCTTCCTAGTGTTAAAATGCCAAGAAAAAGAAAAACTAAGCCGGAGACTGGAAATGTAGAACAACAACCAACATCATCAGCTTCTATGACACCACCAACAACAAAGGTGCGATTCCATTTTAATCTTAATTTCAGTTTCTTATGTCAATTGTTTCCTCAACGGGTCCAAATAAAAGGAATAATACTTAAGTTTTTTTATGGAAACAATGATTTGTAGAATCATTATGATGTTTCCTTAAATATTATGCCTAGGGTTTCTTAATTTTGCTGAAATTAGTAGGTAGTATGCTACAATCAATAAATACGTAGGGGGGTTTCTTATTGTAGCTGTCTTTGGTCTGAATAAGGAGTATTAAAGAATTAACTAACATATTCCATTGGTTTATTAAATTTTAGGGACAAGTTTCTGGTGTAAACAAACGCAACCAGACCAAGGAAAAGATCCCAACCGGACTTTATTATTGGGAAACTACTCAAGGAGATGTCCAACATCCGGTTGATCTTCTTATGGACCAGCATGGAGAATTATTTCTCATTCAAAAAGGAAAAAGAAAGGGAAAGGGAGTGGTCTACTGGTCTCATAAAATCAATATGGATATGTACTCTCTAATGGTATCCGATGGTGTACATGTTTATGTTGATGCCGGTGAAGACATGTTTCCTTTTGTGCATACGAGAGACCAGACACCTAAGGTACGTAAAATAGACTGTTTTGCATTATCTATTTTCTTTTGTTGGTGGTGATGATGTAACAATAGTATTCAAAAGTAGTTGTAACCTAATTAAATCTGTATGCATCTAAAACTTGTGACCATTCTTTTTCCTAGGTTATCTCACATACTTCTCTTGAAGATCTAAAAGAGATACTCAAACGTAAACTCAAACGTACCTATCGTGATGATGAGATACACGCAACTAGCGAACTTGTTGAACGTCATCTTAACTACCAAACGGGGGAACAAGTGTGTGAATCTAATCCGGATAGATTTACAATAACCATCACAAGATATGAAATTTCATTGTCGTCGACAGGACATCCCCCACGATCGCGTTTGCTGTTTGCATACGTCAAGGCTATATTTCCGAATGTAGATTTTCCTTGTACCGTTTTGTACGCCCGAAATCTTGATGAGTTTAGCAAGATATGTCACGATTATGATATTGAAAGGCTTCCCGGGGGAAGGACCATCGATGATTTGCTTTGGATGCAAGAATATGCTACAAAAATGATCTTGGTGGATCCTGAAAGGAAAAACCACACAGCCAATGGTCTATATGAGGGTGAGAATGCGATTGTAATAAGGATCAAGAGGACGGACAATATTATGAACAAAATAAAGAAACTTCGATGTTATGATGACAATGATAATGTCTTGCATTTTTATGGCTGGCAAGAGGAAGATGATCATTATCATTTAGCATTTGAGAGGTGCGATGAAACATTAGAAGATTTTTTATCGAGGGCTAATAATTTTACCGTTATAAGTAACAAAATGGCGCCACTTCGAGTGGATATTATCAGGTAATATTTAATAACTTGTAAAAAACTAATTTTGATTATTTGAAGATTTTATGAAATTATTTAATTGTACTTTTTGTCAA
>BQNB010182302.1:0-12513 GCA_026074375.1 Tanacetum coccineum | reverse complement strand
TTAGTCTAATCAAGGGGATACTTATCCTAGCCCAAGCTCAAAGGCCACGTAATCAAGAAAGAAGCACAAGTTTATGTGAGTTTTTGTGCTAAATCACTCACAAAACTAACACAAACGTCACATCAAAGAATGCCAGCCTGGCAATCCTCAGGTGTCCACATTTTGATCAAACGGCCACAATTGATGATCAAATGATTGAAGAAATGAATGGCAGAGATTGAAGATTGGAGAGCAAAGCTAGAGGTCCTAGAAGCTTCTTTCAGAGCTATAAATAGGCCTCATTCTCACACACATAGGGGATCGGGTTTTTTAGTCTTCTTTTTAATCAAGTTTTTATGTAATTCGTATTTTACTTCTTAAATGTAATCTTTCCTTTTAATGTAATCAGTTTTTTTTAGTTAATGAAATTCAGTTTTTAATGTTTTAAATTCCGTTTTCTAAGCTCTCATTTAAAGTCATAAGCTCTCTTAATAAGCCATATTGTCTCATAAGCTAATAAGCTCATTTAAAAAGCTCTTTCAGTCTATAAGCTGAAATAGAGCTGTTTGAATTCAGTATTAATCTTATCTAAACCTTTAATTAGTTTAAAACTTACATGGATCTTATTGGATCTAAGCTTTTGGAAGGGGATCTTACCTTGGAAGAGATCCCAAGGACTTATACTCTAGCTTATTCATAAGCTAGAGAGCTTGTAGCTGCCTTAATTGGTCCTCTTGTTTAGCTAGAGGAGTTTGTAAGTTTCTCTTTCAGTTTCCTTTAAATTCTAGTTTTAAATATTGATATTATTGCTTGCTATGTTTAGATCTGTTATTTGCTTATTCTCTTTGCTTGTTAGTGTTCAAATTTCTCTTCTAGTGCAATTTAGTTATATGTTTTCATCTGTTTTTGCTTAAATATTTATAGATCTTTAGTTATCAATTTCTGTCATAAAAACTCATAAAATCCAAAAATATTAGTTTAAATAGTTTAGATCTTAGATTAAAGCTTATTCAGTTGTTTAATCATGATTGTTAAGTTTGTTTTAAGCTAGTTTTTATCTGGTATTTAGTGTTTGTTCATTATTTCTAGCTTATTTCATTGCTTATTTAGTTTTCAAAACGTCAAAATTTGCACCAGCTAGTACCTTTTCAAGTGATGTACTGCTTGAACTTTTACACTACCCGTACAAAAAACTCCAACTTGTTAGTACTGTGCGCTTCTCAGCCTATATTAAAACAGTTAATTTTTAAGATTTAGCTTATTAAATTCCAGTTAGAATTTAAGTTTTCATTGTGTTTAATACATTTTAAGTCTTTTCATTTGCAGTTCCTAGCTTACCTGTTCCCATCTAGTTCTACCATTCTAGCATGTCAACCAAGTCATCCCTCATCATATCCTATCACCTCCGAAAACTTCAAAAACCCCAACCCCCTCGCATCCTCTCCCTTCCCTGTCGCTCCCTCTCCCCCCCCCCCCACATTCCGAATATTAAATTTGTTGACAGTTAGCTTTATGGAGTATAGATTTTCCAGCTTAATTAGACTCACCGCCGCCCCCCGTCATTTCGGTAGTTTAACAAATAAGTCTCCCTCCACAAAGTTTTAGAGTACCCCCCCCCCCCCCTCCACATCCACCTGCCTTAGCTTCGATAAAAGTTTTGTCTTGCTCGCGCTCCCATCTTCGAGTTTCCTTTGGCTACCTTCTTCACATCCGCCCCAGCCCCCCCCCCCCCCCCCCCACCCCCCCCCCCCCCCCCCCCCCCCCCTTTCGCCTGATTTCCTTGATCAAATTTCAGTAGCTAAAAGTCGTTTAAGCTCTTAGGTTTCTTTTTCATTTATTAAAGATTAACATATCATTAAGCTCTTCGCCTCGAAGCGTCAGTTCCTTTTTCATTTTGATCTTCCTAGCGCCCGTTTTAGTTGCTCTTTTTTAGCTTTTTCGCTCTCAATCTAAAACATGGGATAAGCTACATCCCACCTCTTTCTGTTGGAAAAGCTTAAACGTATAAGATCCCCATTTTAGAGGCGTATTTGTGAGTTTCAGCCAAGTATGACTTTATTAATCTTATTCCCCCTGTCTTCCTTTACACAACTTTGCTTTCTTGGAGTTTTTCATTTTAAGCTCTTTAATATTTCGAAATGCTTACTTTGACTTTGGTTTGTTGTCGGGGATAGATCTTAGGGTAGAAAGTGTAACTTTTGTTTTTTATTTAATTTTTGTTTTCAGTTAGTCCCTCCGTTAGTCTGTTAGTTTCTCTAGTAGTCTCCTAGTAGGACTTTTGACCATTTGTCCATTAGTTAAGTTTTAGTTAGTTTATTAGAGTTTTCATTATTAATTTTTAGGGTTTTAAGTTTTAATTAGTTCAAGTAAACTTTCCACTATACTACATCTAGACTAAAAAATAGGGCTTTTATTTTTAATAATTTTCGGCAACATTTTCTTTATTTAATTGGAATTTGAGTGTTTACATTTTTAGGGATTTTAAAATTGGTTTACTTGCTTATTTGTCATTTATTTGTCGCTTTTTAATTAAGTAGTAATAGCTTATCCAAAATATCTTTGTTCCATTCAAATCAGGATCCGAACGAAAACGTGGTTTCAATTTCACTAGTCATTGGGGAAACGACCCGGGTGATCATACTTGCCCGGTTAAACATACGTATATTATATATTTTATATATTATTTTTGTAAGTTTTAAACTTTTTACCTTAGTTAAAGGTGAATAGTTGGAATTTACCTAAGTAGTATTTTTATTATATATTTTATAGGTACGTAAAACTGCAATCAACTTGTAATGTTTTGAATGTGTTTTTATACTTTTTCAAAATGTTACATTTTAGACCATTGAGTTTTAAAAGTGGCTTAATATATCCTTGGAGTTTTCACTTTTACGAGTTTGGTCCTTCAACTTTTAAAGATATACAAAGTAAACCTTGCACTTTGAAAAGTGATATAATAGACCCCTATAGTTATAACTTTGATAAAATGACATTTTTAGTCCTTTTAGTTATAAGTTTCCGAAAGTTACGATATATACCCCTTGCATGGATAATATTTACAAAACATGTCCAAATTGCCATGCAAGCTTATTTTAACATTGCAGTAGACATTTATAAGTTATAATAAACTAAAATATGAAGATTTAACACAACCCAAGTTTAAATTAATGATTCGTTAAGCTAGGAAGCAACACGAGTCATATTAGGGTTTTAAAATGAAAACGCGCGGGTTTTAAGCACAAATTCTTTCATGACTTATCAAAGCACTTATTTTAATGTTAGTTAAGCTTATTGGGATAGATTATAACAATATTTTACAAGCTTAGCTTATAGATTAAGCAAAAACATGAAATTAGGGTTTCGGGTGTACAGTTTGGTATCAAAAAGGTATAACACATAGGTTTTTGAGTTCAAAGCTTTATATTATTATTTTAGCATGATCATATGAACATTATAAAGGTATGAATACAAAATATAAGCTTAGAGAACCTGGTCTTGAGCTTATATCTTAGAAATGGGTCGGAATCGGGACTTTTAGCTTCGTACGCCTAGAATAACGACTCCGAGGCTTCGTTTCTTGGTTTGTTTTGCTTCCTTTCTAAACTTGAGCCTTCTTAAGACCTCTTAGGATCTCTTAGAGAAAATTATTGCTTCTATGTAA
The DNA here is from genome assembly GCA_026074375.1 of Tanacetum coccineum. Classification (NCBI taxonomy): domain Eukaryota; kingdom Viridiplantae; phylum Streptophyta; class Magnoliopsida; order Asterales; family Asteraceae; genus Tanacetum; species Tanacetum coccineum. The sequence goes on along the minus strand of BQNB010182302.1, from coordinate 8,873 downwards.
GGGTTATAGAGGAGGAAGTAGGGGATGAAGAAAAACGAAATGTTATGGTTTTTATTTATAGGCGAATTGAACTTGGGGGCCAAGGAAGGTTATGTGATCTGGTTAGGACATGTAGGAGGTCTAGAGGATGATGAGGAGGGTCTATTAGATGTGTTGGTTAAGCTAGAAACTAGCTATGGTGAGTTGGATGGTCCTTGTGATGCCGTGGGTACAAAAGAAGAAACAAGAGAACATGTGATCATTTTTATACAATAAAGGATGAAGATATTTGAAGAGAGGTTCTTGTAAGTAGCTAGGGAGGTAAGGTGATTGTCATTGAGGTGCTTGGTTGTAAGAAAAACTCTCAAAATGGGTCACTTTGCAAAGGTTTTTGATTCTAGGTACATTAGGGCTAAATCAGGGTTTCAAGCTTGGATTTCGTGTACATTTGATTAGGAATGATAGGTTACTGATCCTAAGACTTACATTAAGGATTATAATCAAAAGTTGATAGGTGGTTTGGGTTAAAATGGGTAGAAAATTAGTAAACGGGTAAAAAGTTCCAATTAGGGCACAATTAGGGTTTTCAAGATTTATTTCTTGTACATTGTTGTTAATATGGTGAAATAATGATGGAATGTGATTGATAATGTTGTAATTTATGTTATTATAACTTATTTTAGAGTTGGTTTGGGTTTACAATGGATAAAAATCAAGAAACGGGTCATGATTTAGAAAATAGCCCGGTTTTAGGGTTTAGGGTTTTGAATTAGGGTTTTGAGTGTAAAAAGATGTATGAAAGCTTATGAATAGAATAATTAGGGTTTACAAATTGTATATTGAGTGTAGTAGCTTGTACACAAGTGATGGTGAAGAAATTAGAATGAAAACGGAGGTAAAATGGCTATTTTGGAGATCATGCTTAATGACTTGTATATTGAACTTTTAAGGACTTGTACTTTGATTTGAAGAGATTTTATATTTCAACTGAGATGTTATATTACTTGTACATATTCTTTAGTATCTTGTACATTCACTTTAGATATTAATCATTCATGGAATTAGGGTTTAGAGGCATACGATAACGGTTTAAAGCCCGTTTTGATATAACGTTGCGAATGGTACATTATAGGAATAGTGTACTTTGTAAAAATGATATTATGATATTGACTTGATATATTATGATGATTGCTTGACATATATGAAGATAGGATTGCCATATGTAGGTTGCCTGAGCCCGTTAACTTTAGTTATGCAAGAAATGTTGTACATCGAGATATTGGCAAAGTAAGTAATGTAATAAAGCAAAAAATTTCCTTGAAAAAGGTGAGTTCATATATAATTGATAGATTGTACATCATCTAACTTAATAGATGGATATTTACATTTATGAAAATTACGGGTTGTTATACCATCTGCCCTTGGGACTTTTTCATTCATGTTTTGCACAATTAATTACTAATAGACATTTTAGAGTTTTGCTTAAACGAGCTTAATTGCTTATTAACTGCTTATTTCTTCAGCTATTTTTCCAGTTGTTATTTTTCATAGATTTTACATAGACTTAAGCACTTATCATAATTTTTCTAGAATTTTTAGAATTAGTTTAGTATTTAGAATTAATTTTATAAATTAAAATCGTTTTTAATTCATAAAAAATAAATTAAAAATCAATAAAATATAATTCTTTTTCTAAAAATTTTCTTTTGTCATTTTTGATTTTAGAAAAATAAATTTGCATTTGTAGGGCTTAAATTTGATGTACTTGTTTAAATGTCGCGTTTTATTAAATACCCGTTATTGTTTTCCGTATTTAATTTTAAATTGCCTTATATGTTTAATTTTAAAGGGCAGAAGCTATGATGAAATCCAAAAGCTGTTTGACAAGGAAATGAAGAGAGTAAATTCTTTTGTGGCTATGAATTCAGAGGCTCAAGAAATCAGTGGAAAGAAGGATGAAAGCAGTTCTAAAAAGGCAGAAATTGCATAAGATAGTAGTGCAAAGAGAGCAGGGGATAAATTGGAATCTGATAAGTCTAAGAAGCAAATGACTGATTAGAATGAAGAAGTTGAAGTAGATAATGAAGCTGAGCTAAAAAAGCATATGGTGACAGTCAAAGATGATGATATAGCAATTGATGAACACATAAGCTATATAAAAAAAATTGTTACTAATATACTGGCCCAAAGTAAAAAATATACACATTCATGGACAAAAACGCTGCCGTTTTGTCCATGGGTTTGCTACAGTACCTTTTTGGGCTTCTTATAATTGGCCGGCTTGGCAGCCCAATTTGGTTATCTTTTAATATACACATTCATGGACAAAAACGCTGCCGTTTTGTCCATGGGTTGCTACAGTACCTTTTTGGGCTTCTATTTTTGGGTCGGCTTGGGCCAGCCCAATTGGTTTTTTTTTTAAATTTGTATGCACAAAGTAGGAGGGAAAAAAATATTACAAAAGTTCCGATTTATTCAGATAAAAAAATACCTGCGGAAACATCTTCGATACCTAATAACTTTAAAATAATCGATATGGTCACAAAACGTACAACCCATATATAAAAAAACATATAGCAAAAAAAACACTTTAAACTGAGGCCCAACACATAAGCTATATAAAAAAATTTTGTTACTAATATACTGGCTCAAAATAAAAAAAATATATAAAACGGTCCTTCAACTTTTAACTATTTACGATTTTCTTACACAAAAAATCCCGTAAAAAAATTAACAAAAAAAACACGTCAAGTTTTTATTGTTCACAACTTTTTTACATTCATCGGCCCAAAAAAAGATATCGAACCGTCCCCAAAAAAGAAAATATTCGGGAAAAAATTAACCCGTCCCAACGCAAAAAAAAAAATCCCCGAATCATAAAAAAAAAAAAAATATCCGGGAAAAAATTAGCAAAAAAAAAACCCAAAAATAGCCTAAAATCCGGCCCAAAGTAAAAATAAAAATAAAAATACAAAACGGACCCTCACCTTTTAACTATTTACGATTTTCTTACACAAAGATTCCCGTAAAAAAATTTACAAAACCGTCCCAAAAAAAGAAAATATTCGTGAAAAAATTAGCCCGTCCCAACGCAATTTTTTTTTCCCCGAATCATACAAAAAAGGAAAATATTAAAAATTAGCCCCGCCATAACGCATCGCAAAAAAAACCCTGAAACGTAAAAAAAAACACATTTGTCGACAAACTAGCTTAAAATTCGCATAAAATGTGGCCCAAAATCTGGCCCAAAGTAAAAAAAATACAAAACGGTCCCTCAACTTTTAACTATTTACGATTTTCTTACACAAAAAATCCCGTAAAAAATTAACAAAAAAAACACGTCAAGTTTTTATTGTTCACAACTTTTTTTCGGCCCAAAAAAAAAGATATCGAACCGTCCCAAAAAAAGAAAATATTCGAGAAAAATTTAACCCGTCCCAACGCAAAAAAAAAATTCCCAAATCGTACAAAAAAAGAAAATATCCGGGAAAAAATTAGCCAAAAAAAAAACAACCCAAAAATAGCCTAAAATCTGGCCCAAAGTAAAAAAAATACAAAACGGACCCTCACCTTTTAACTATTTACGATTTTCTTACACAAAGATTCCCGTAAAAAAATTTACAAAACCGTCCCAAAAAAAGAAAATATTCGTGAAAAAATTAGTCCGTCCCAACGCAATTTTTTTCCCCCGAATCATATAAAAATGGAAAATATTAAAAATTAGCCCCGCCATAACGCATCGCAAAAAAAAACCCTGAAACGTAAAAAAAAAATTATTCGGGAAAAAATTAGCCCCGCCGCAACGCGCGGGTTCTTTTGCTTGTTCACCACATCATCTGTAGCCTTATAGCACAAAGTAATTCCCATGAGTAACTTTGGTTAAACCCTGATGCTTTAATTTTGTTCTAATACTAGAGATTGTTGAAGGGAAAATTCCCAAATAGACGTTCGCAAAAGAGTTTACCTTTTTTAGACTTTAAAAAGTAAACTTTCCAAAATAAACCAGTCGCATGGTATCTTAAGTCGCCTAAAAGACTTTTTATTTTTTGTGTAAGTTACTTTTCAGATATTTTTTAGGAGACCTACTTAATGTACTTTTAAGAGACTTATTTTTTGTTTTTTTCTGAAAAATTAGTTAAACACAATAGTACTTTTATAATCTAAAAATTAAACGACTTACGACATATGTACTTTAGACCACCTTTTAAAGTTAACTTTTTTTTGTCTTTTTAACATTAGAAGTTGTGAAATAGGCGACTTCAACATTTTACTTTAAGAGACTTTTTACTTTTTATTTATAATAACAACACTTTTTATTAAAAAACTTTAGTTCATATCTATTCATCTGCCCCAAAAAATTTAGTTCATATCCTTAACACTATATTCATCTTCCCCAAATCATCTTCCCCACCGATCATAAACCTTCAGAAGTAGCGTAATCTACAAACCTTCAACATGTAACTGATGAAATGGAGAATCCACGAGTTCTTGAGAAGCTCCGTCAAAGCCACATGCTTGGATTATGAACATGTAACCACAAACTCAGATACATAATAAGCTTCCACTAACGCTACTCCCACATACTTTGGTGTTTGTATTGATTCATTTGCTTCGTTCTCGACATAAATATTGTACTTGGAGAATATAGAGCCAACATTGCTATTCAGTTTCCATAGAAGATTGAAAGAAAGGGTAACACGTCCCTCCGAGTCAGATCTCCAATTGAGATTTTGACTTTCAACATGCCATTCTGAAGCTGGTTGAAAAATCATGTTATTGGTAGAAGATTAGTAATAAATATGTGACCAAGAAACTCATTAAATCTGATGATGATGACGTATATTGATCAAGTGATTCAGATTTTTTTTTTCCAACGGCAAATATTATTAACTAGCAAGATGCTAGAAAGAACTGTTGGGTTATGGTAGTTGGCTAGCACGTATACGTTACGAATATGTGAGCCTATTGGGGGCACACACGTTAAGACACGAAGAGTACGTTTATTAAATACTTAATATTTATTTATTTATTATTAAGGATTTAATATACTTCACGATAATTATTTAATGATTATTGGTTTAACCGTTAGACGTTATAAACTAATTAATATATTCGTTAAATAAAAACCGAAGGGACTAAAATTGATAAAACCCGAACTTTATGGGTGTCACCTGTTGGCCAACCCATACAGTTTCTTGAAGGGGGTTTTGGAATCAATTTTAGAGATAAGGGATAAAAGTTGTATTGTGATAAAAATTATGAGGAGTCCTAGTTTATCTACAACTAGGGTTGAGGTGCATATATAAATACCTCATTCCTCTCCTCATAATTGGTGGTTCGTCCCATTCACACAAAGACATACAACTTTCGGTGCTATCTTAAAATCCCACGTAACAAGAATTAAATAAAAACAATCTTTACGTGGATATCTATATTATAATGCATGCATAATCTTATTTGCATGCAAGACTAAGTCAAAGATTGTTGGCTGTTTCCTTCTTGTTCTATCTCACAGCCGAATACAAACATCCCTTTTAAGGTTGTTTGTTTGATCGACAGTACCCAAAAGCAAGAACCCGGTGTTCTGTTGTTTATTCGTGAAGTAACGACTAGCATGGTAGCGTACTTGTTCGACGTGTTGTGTGAGCAACCGTAGAGGTGATTGTTTTAGTCACTTTATTTGTTTCTTGATCAATTGGCTAAGAGGTACGCGTTTTCTATTTACTTCTTATTATGTGTTAACCTATATGCTATTACTAGATCCAATCCGCTGCGTACTCGTAGTTACTTGGTTACCTAGATTATTAAATCCCAACAGTGGCATCACGAGCCAACTCGTTTTAGCTTTATGGGTTACACGTTTTTGTTTTAATTATACGCCTAGTTTATATGCCTATTATTAAAACATATGCCATGATCTGCTGCGTTAGAAATTTTATTTATGTTTTACTAGTAAAATATGACAATAATATTAGATTCTTGCCATAAAATAAATAAAATCTGTAGATCTTGATCTTGAATTCTATTAAAAGTTAATATAGGATTAAAAGGGAAAATTAAAATTGTTAATTTAGCTTATTTGATTCCTTTTTAATTTATGTCTATTCCGGCTATAAGACCCACTCAATCACAATATGTGGTGAATGGGGCGATCTAGGCACTTTAGCAGAAAACCTAGTGAGGGTCTTATGGTTCTCCATTTGGGGAAGACTCGCGAGAGAACTTGGATTTTTACATGTTTACTAGTATGCTTAATGTCATCTTTTGTATTATGAATCTCAGTATGCATGATTATTTAATGTCTAATTGTTTACGCGCCTAATTAAATATGCCATATGTCTAAAAAGATGATGTTTAAGTAGTCTATTAATTTTTACACGCCTAATGCATGCTCATAGTGACCAACCATTTGTTTCGTGGAAAACTGTTTTTGTGAAAAATTAATAAGACGTTAAACTAATGAAACTAGTTTTTCTTGATTTAAAAACTGGACCTATGGACTCATAGGGAAGTTTGACTCCATCACTAGGAACAAACTTTAAGAGAAGTTTAAGGCGGGTTGTTTTTACGTAATTCCCTAAAGAAATAAGGTTTTTAATATGCTTCGCGCTGACCTATTTCTCCGCTTCTTTGTGCGTTCGATTGGAGTTACCATGAACCATGGCATGTCACTACAGTGTCATTACTAAAGGTTTTTAAAATTAGTGATACAAAGTTGGTTTGCATGCTTCTTTGTACACGCTTTTTAACACATTTAAGTGCCATACCCCTTTGAAAATATTTAAGTCTATGCCATCCAACGTAGAACACGTGCATTGGTTTGAGTCCTTTGTCAGAACCCTGGACCCTACCAACCAGTGGAATTTCGCTAGCTGGTCAGAACCTTTTGACGATTTTTACACGTCTCAGTTGGTCGACTAATTCGCGTCTCTTGTTCAGACCCTGGACCCGAGCATAAGATGGATACTAAACATGCTCTTAACATTATTACCATCTGACTAATGTTTTTGACAATAATCATAAATCAAGAATTGCATTAAAATGTCATTAACGCTCGTCGTTACCTCTGCCCTACTTGTTTTCCTCACTGGTCAGACCTCTTGTTAACAAGTAGGAAGTCAAGTTGGATCCTTAGACTAATTAGTAAATTAATTGGGTAGTTAATTCTATTAAGATTTTAATTATCGAAAATACTAAATTGAACTTTCTATGTTCTGTTTAATTGTGTTTTGAACATAATTCGTAAACGAAAGTTTGTTTTTCTTCAAAAGACAAACAGTCTCTTTTCCTAGTAAGAAGAGTGAGACATTACTTCTATCTAATACTCATGGATTGATCAAGATAAGATAAGATTATGAATTGAAAATTAATCAATTACATTAAACCATTTCTTACTGTCTTTCATTACCCTTCTTTTCGGCTTTGAAATAATTGAAAGATAAAATATTATGTGTAACTAGAGTACATTCTGTCTATAGCTACCCAAAAAATGACATCTTGCACTTGTCACGATGTATGAGTTTAAACCGTAATGAGTAAAGAAAATTGCTAGCAGGTCTTCTAGGTATATTTTCTTGGACTCAAATTATTCCTTAAAGTGCTAAATACCCTTGTAGCCATGCAGACGATAAAGGAGGAATTGCATGCTAAAGTGTTCAAGTTAATGAAAGCATAAATGGCTAGTCCCTCATCTACATAAGTAGAAATTCATATACTCACTTCAATACCTAAGTACATTGCTACTTGTAGGCATTTTGAGTGAATAGGAAAGTAAATAAATCGCTATTTGCTTCCTATTGGTAATGTAACACTTACAATGTTGAAAAATCCAGTAGGAGCTTTGCGTTTTATTACCGAAATCACATTCACGTGAGGTTGTCAATTTCAGTGGGAGCTACAAGATTTGTTCCTTGGTAGTTGCCCATATTATTTCTAGCTTGCTTTGAAATAATTTATTACTTTTCAAATATGAACGACCGTAGTTTAAGGAAAATTGCATTTTATTTTATAGATAACACGTTGCCTGTTCGATGTTGCTTTCCGAAACGTTATCTATAGAATAATAATCCACAATTCCTTATTAGACGTTACGGTTCGAAATCTACTTGTAATATCTATGACACTATCATATTGGTTATACAATCGAGCGCTTGTCGTACTGTTTGTTTACTTTTAGATCATGTTGTCCTGTACACAAGTGGGAGAAATCTTAAGTGTGTGCAAGGAACAACATATAACAATATGATTACCGGTTTCTCTTGACCGCAAGGTAAGGAAGCTAATAATTTTACTAGGACTTAAACACACAAGATGTTTGTTGCCCTATTACAATTAAATGTCAAGATAGAATAGCAAGCTACTTCAACATTTTGACTACATGTTTTAGTCAATAGATTTATGGTTACATTATATAATCATAATTATGAAGTATAAAATTAACTTGAAATTACTATTGAACTCAAGAGTTTGGGTTCATAATTACTATAGTTAGAATAATTATGTTCTTGTTAAGACATAATTATAAAGTCCTTGATTTATCAATGACTCATAACATAAAGTAAGTAGTAAAATTGTATACTTGACATGTTCTGTTTTCTTGAAACCCATAAATATAGAGTCATTGTACTATTCAAATATATACGTTATAGCATGCACTTGGTTTAAAATACTTTCTATTCAATTTGGTTCGACCCAATTGGTGAGTATTTGATCCAAAGAGAATTAAGTTATCTAAGAAATTCTGATGGAGTCTCACAATCCTAATATTCATAGAATACTCATAAATTACCACATTATTATGGTATGTCTAATGTGTTAAAACAAACTATATTCATATTGTTTGATTTATGATAACTTTAATTGCTCTACCTCTAAAAATTGATCAAGGTTAGAAT
>BQNB010182301.1:0-12513 GCA_026074375.1 Tanacetum coccineum | reverse complement strand
ATTGATGAATTTGGAAACAAGGTCATCCCAAGTGAGAATAGAACGAGGGGGTTCTTTTTCGAGCCAATGACGGGCTGCCTCCGCAAGAGAGAAGGGAAAAAGCATAAGATTAATCGCCAAATTAGGCACATCCTTGTATTTTATTGTGGAAGTTATTTTGTTAAACCAACGAATGTGATCTTGAGGATTGTCTTTCTCAAGTCTGAAGAATTGGTCCAAAGTCATCATATTAATGAGACTATGCTTGAGCTCAAAATGCTCAGCAAGAATTGGTGGAACCACGATTGCCTCTGCATAACCATCGGTGGGTGCACGGAGCAATTCCGCCATAGTACGTTGATCGGCCATCGTAACTACGGGAGGAGCTTGATTTTCAAGAGGTTCTTCGAGATTAAAAGGTTGCTTTGAACGTCTACAGTTACGACGTTTCGGATTTGAAGTAGTTGGATTAAGAGAAGATTCACCAACTAGATTCGAAGAAGAGCGGGTGCGCATGCACTAAAAACAAGAACAACACAATATTTTTGGTAACCGGATGTTAAAAGTCCACGGTAGCTCTTTAAACTACGCACAAGAGAGCGGAAGGAATTAGCACGCCGAAGCGATTTAAAAGAGTTCTTCCTTTTTGGGCGATGTAACATTAAGTTTCCACTCCGCTAATATTGCTAATTGTTGTGCTAAACAAAACAACCAAAAAATTAAAAAAACCACTTTTACAACTTTAGGAAAAGTATTGTTGTATTTTTTTTAATTTTTAATAATAAGAAAATATTCACAAACAAAAAATGATAACTTCACGAGGAAGGGTCTTCAAAAACTAATCTTCAAACGAAACACGAACGATAATCGTAACACACCTCTCCGGCAGCGGCGCCAAAAATTGATCACCACTTAATATATATAAATATAATATATAATAAATATATAATATAAATATATAATAAGGATAAGATCAATAATAGAGAGATAAGTATTCCGTAAGGCTTTTAGAAGGAAATTACTTTTACCCAAAGTAAAACCCTAAAAAACCTTCCCGGGTCGTGTCCCGACGAGGTGTGAATTGAGAATCGGGATTAAGTTCGTGATCGCGTTTTTGAATGATTCAATGATCTTTTTTAATTCTATTTCTATAATTAAAATACAAAAAACAAGTAAAGGCAAACCTAAAAACGAAAGCAATTAAGGCTAAAACACTAAAAACGATAACGGGATCAAATCCCGTTCTTTAAAAAACCAAATTCTACAAATTTAACCCTAACTACCAATACAAATTTAATTTTTAAAAATCCTAAATGATAAAAGAAAATTTTAAAAAAAAGAATTATATTTTTTTGACTTTTATTTTATTTAATATGAATTAAAAACAGTTTTAGACTAAATTAAATATTAAAAATACTAAACGAATTATAAAAAATCTAAAAAAATCACAAAAAGTACTTAAGAGTAAGCTAAATCTAAGAAAAATAAAACGGGACAAACAACTTATCTAAATAAGCTGTTAATAAGCCGAAAAGTTATTGCTTAAATGGGCCAAAATGTGTATAAAAGAAAAATAGGGGGAGACTATAACGAAAAAGTCCAAGGGCAGGATGGTTGTGTGTGGTGGTGTTAAAATACTTGGTTGAGGTTGTGGAGGTTACGGGTTCGAGCCTTGGTCACCCATGACTTCCCAATTTCCCAAGTATTTTTATTTTTCAAAATTTCTTTTTGCAAAATCTTTTCAATAAGCTTAAAAACTAACTTTAACAAAAGCACTTTTTTAGAAACTTGAAATACGCCAGAAATAAGCTAAATTAAGTTAACAGTTTTGGCTTTTTAAACTAAGACTTAAAGGCTAACTGTAAGCATTTTTTAGACTTAAAAAGCTAATGAAAAAAGCAAACGAGCTTATGACAGCTTAACACCTACACCTAAATAGCACTAAAGATCAAGAAATAAGCAAATAGATAAGCGAAAACTAAGCTTAAAATGACAGAATTACTTACAAAGCTTTTAAACTTAAATTTGCTAAACTGAAAATGCTCATAAGCTTGAATAAACTCTAACCTAAATTAATTAAGATAAAAGCACTTAAAATCTAACCTAATAAGCAAGAATAAACATAAGATAAGCAAATTCAATAAGCCATAAGCTCAGAAGAGCAAATGAGCTTATTTCTCAAAACCAATATCCAACATGCCAAAGAGAACACTTTTCTAGCTTTAAGTTTTAAGCTAGACAAAGGATCCTTATGGCTAAATGACTTATAGCACAATGAAGCTTATACAATAAGCTACAATAATCATCAATAAAAAAGGAGTTTAAAATTCGGATAAGCCATGAAAAAGCTAAGTAAAAAAAGCAACTTACACTTAGTATATGCCTGGAGTTTTTTTTTTCATTCAACTTTTATAAAGACAAAAGCAAAAATGCATGCCCATATTAAGCTATGAAAGGGACTTTTAAAAGACAAAATAAGCTAAAACAGATTGAACTTGACACCTAAAGAGCTTGTGCTATGAATTTCAAACCCAAAATCCACTTTACTAAAACCTCAAAATTTGTAAGTGAAAAATGACTTTTAACTTAAAAAAATTATGAAACTTGACAGATTTTTACAAAAACTCAAACCACAATTGCACACTTAGGCATAAACAAGCTACAATAATCATGAAAACAAGCATGAAAACACAAATTATAAACCCTAAACTTACACTACTCTAATCCTACTGCATTCTTAGGCATAAACAAGCATGAAAACACAAATTATAAGCACCTAATCAAAACCTAAGCCATTAAGCTAAGCTATAAAGCTCAAACCTCACAGATTTAAACCATAACTACTAGAAACCTTAAAAATGAGTTTTAAACTTTAAAAACTTATCTAAGCTGACTTATAGGCTTAATTTGAGCTTTTCAAAGTTTACTTAAAGGACACAAGGCATCAAGCAGTATTAACTCATGTTAATACTGCTAGTGCCAAACACCCCTTAAGAAATTGAAAAACCATTTTAAGCTTATAACAGGCTAAGAAAACTTAAACAAACTCAAAACAGATTAAGCACAAAGTAAATTAATGACAAATAAGCACTTAGAACACAAAGATAAGCATTAAAAATAAGCAAACAAGATTAGCAGTTTTAAAGCTAAATAAGGCAGATTTGTGAAAAACATAAACAAAGGAGATTTAAACAACAAGCAAGCATCAATAAGCAATAATCAACTTAAATAAGCATAAATAAGCAGCAAGAAGCAATAAATAAGCAATAAGCAATTTAAGCTAAAAAATGAAAAGGAAAGACTTACAAAGCCCTTTGCTCTAAACAAGGGCAAATAAGCTCTTAAGAGCTTTGTCTACAAGCTCCAGCTTATCAAAGATAAGCTGATAAAACCCATAAGCCCTTCCAGGTTTGGCTTATCATCCATTTAGCCTTTTTAGTGATTTTTGAGGTAAAAAGGACTTAGGCTATATAAACTATGGAAAAGTTTATATAGCTTAAGTTAAACAGCTTAAGTAACAAGTAAAAACAGTTTAAGAGAGCTTACAAAATAGTTTTATAACATAAAATGCATTAATTTTAAAAACAGATTTCTTAAAACTTAAAAACTTCAAATTTCATTAAACTTAAAAACGGATTACAAGACTTGTGAAATTTTATTTGCATATAGTAAAACATAAAAAATATTATAAGCTGCTAAACTAGATTAAAAACTACGCCTCAGGGCTTACAAAGGTCCTATTATAATAAATTCTCAAGTCTTGGGTACTCTTCAAGGTGTGCTCTTTAGTGAGAGGTTTGCAGCTGTGTTTGTTATGTGAGAGGATTTGAAAATCAATCCAAGCCATCCAAATTTCTTGTGTGCTATTGACCCATAATGTAACGCCTTCGGATATTCAACATTCCGCTGCATACTCAGATTTGAGGGTGTTACAAGAAAAGGACACGGTCATAAGAAAGTTGAAAGATAGGATTAATTCTTTGAGTAGAAAAGATAGTTTGGAAAATGTAAAGAAAGACATTGATGAGACTGAAACAATCAACATTGAACTGGAGCATAGTGTGGCAAAATTACTTTTGAAAAATGAAAATTTGAGAACAGAACGAGAGAATTTGAAATCAATTTACAAAGACCAATTTGACTCAATTAGAAAGACACGTGTTCAATCAAAAGAACATTGTGACTCCTTAATTGCTCAAATTAATGCAAAGTCTGTTGAAAATTTGGATTTAAATGATCAACTTCACAAAAAGGTTTTTGCTATAACAACTATAACACCCTGTGTTTTAGGGTCATTGACGTCGTCAATAAATTCACTATGTATTTTTAGTATTGTACGCGTTTGCTTTAAATCGTAATCGTTAAGTTAAATCGCGTAAGCTAAAAATTATCGTTCAATGTAAACGAGCGTCAAACAATTAAATGTTTACATCAAGCAAGTGTTAAGTAATTATTTTGAAGATAATTATTAACTTTGTTCATTTTATTTTTATTGGTTGCGTAAATTGATTTCGTTTCGTGATAAAATACGTTTAGGCATACCCGGAACCACCAAAACTTTTTTACGCTTCAACAAATACCCACAATTATACCCAATACTCAAAATTTACAAAATAACATCACATATATACATATAAAACCGGATATGGGATGAAAGATACAAAATAAATATCTTACATTTCACCACATGGTCTTTTGCACATCACTTGCCATTAAGCCTAGCCATACTTCCCATTCTTTTGACCAAAGACTTCCTTGAAACCCTCTTTGTGTCCCAAAGACTTTCTATGCATTCTTTGACTAAGTCTTGACATATATAAGCTAGCAACAAGATAAGTAAACACATACACTTCATTTCCTAAGGTGAAAAGTTCATCTTTTCTCTCTTTCTTTTGCTTAAGCCCACGGCTCAAACCAAACACACACCAAATTCATACAAAATTTTATATATAACATTTACACACATTCCTACATGATATCTAAGATGTCCTAAGGTGGTTAGAAGGATTGGTTTAGGCATTTACAAGGGTTAAGCAAGGATAAAGCAAGATTAAGGTTTCTATTGGAATTAGGGTTTTCTAAGCTTGTAAGCTTTGATTTTTCATCTAAACAAGGGTTTGGATTGTGTTGGTTTTCATCATACATCATCATAAGGTTACCTAAAAACTCTAATCACTTTACATTTATCATTTTATGTGTATATATGTTCTATGTAGCAAAATCACCATTAGGATACTTTTGAACATGTGAAATGAACTTTTGCTTGTAAGCATGATTTTGTACACTTTTTCATATGTTATGAGGTTGGTAATATCATGTCATAATGAGATTATGAGTATTGTACAATGTTGGTTTAAGTATAAAATGTATAAGTATAAAGTAGTAGTTATAAAAAGTTACTTATACATGTCATGAGCAAATGAGTAAATAAACTTGTGATCTTGTGATCCTTGGACATTTCTTGGACAATGATGGACTTAAGGACCCTAGGAAGGTAATACATGTGATAATGGATGTTGTAATGGACTTGTAGCAAGATGGTTAAACTTAAAAGTACAAAATCAAGTTTAAAACATGTTTTTAACACAAACATCAAAACCTTCTGTTTTGGTTCGAAAATAAAAGTATTTATTTTATATTCTTATTAAATAGTACGTCTCATGACGATTCCAAAAAGGTAAGAAACTCGAAAAACGGATTAATAACGAAAAAGATACGTAGTTTACGAGTTTACGTTAATAAATACTTTTATAAAACTAATTTTATAAAAGTTACTGTTCATCTCAGGTTTATACATTTTGAAAACATCATTAATATGATAGAACTTTTAAAAACGAAGACGTGCTCGAAAGAATCGCTAAAAACGGAGCTATAACGAATAAAATACGACATTTACGAGTTTTACGATAACTAAAACTATAAAAATAATTTTATAAACTGGTGTGAACAGTAAAAAGTACTGTTCACCAGTAGGTCAAAAATATGAAAATGTCATATTTTGATAGCTCGTCTTAATACGAAAGCGTGGGCATAAGAAACGTAAAAATCAGGCTTAAAACGCGAAAGTTACGTCATTTTTACTAACAAGGCATTTACAAACGTTTTTACTTTATAAATGCGATTTCACTAAAACGATTAGATGGTGATGTAGCTATATAGAATTGTATATGGTATTAGTTAATCAAAGTGCTTAGTGCTTATACGACCTATATTGGATTAGGTTGCACTCGATCATTACCGTGACGCATTATCTGTGATATACTTGATATTCATTAACTCAAGGTGAGTTCATAGCCCCACGTTTTACATTTTACAATGATTTATAAGTTTTGGGGTGAGAACATGCTTTGTTTTACAATTGGACGCAAGTAACTTTGAAATACTTACTGTTTTGGATATTGCATACCATGCAATACTTACTGTTTTGGATATTGTATACCATGCAATACTTACTGTTTTGGATATTGTATACCATGCAATACTTACTGTTTTGAATATTGTATACCATGCAATACTTACTGTTTTGGATATTGTATACCATGCAATACACACTCTAAACAATTGCGGTCCTACACTCATACATTTTACAAACCTATGAATTCACCAACATTATTGTTGACGTTTTAAAGCATGTTTTTCAGGAGGTCAATAAGGCACGAGGTGCAAGGGATACATTGGTGGTCATTATTTTGGAAGTCAATAGCATTAAAGATTTGGTTGCATTACATATTTGGGGAAAACGTTTGTTTTCGAACTAGAATCTTTGTATAATTTAACAATGAACAAGTATAGCTTCGGGCTTTTGTAACAAACACTTTGCTAAATCCAATGTATCGGTTTTAAACGAAACTTTTAAAGGTCGTTCTCATATCTTGTGGAATGGTATTATGAAGTAACGCCCCCAAACCCATATTCCGCTGCGACCCATTTTGGGGTGTTACAAGAAAAGATACCCCTTTACACCAATAACAATCACAAACATGCTGAACAAAAAACTTCAAACTGACCATTGGAATGAGATGTGTTATAACACCTCGTGTTTTAGGTCATTGTATGACATTATGTAATTCACAATTTATTTTTAGGGTTTTACGCGTTTACTCTTAAACCGTAAACGTTAAGTTAAATCGCGTAAACTAAAAATGATCATTCAATGTAAACGGGCATTAAACGATTAAATGTTTACATCAAGCAAGTGTTATATGATTATTATGAGGATAATTAATAACTTTGTTCATCTTATTTTTATTCACGATAAAATGCGTTTAGGCATTCCCGGAAGTTTTAAAACCTAACTACGCCTAAACGAATACCCACGATTATACCCAATACACAAATAATAAAATATAAACATCATATATCATGTATGTTATGCCGAAAATTCTGCGGATAGATACCAAGACTTTTCAAACTTCTGCATAATATCTAGATATTTAGAAACAAAACTCTTACTTTATTCAACTTGACTTGTTAACCTTGAGTAGGGTTAGAAAGGCAACCCTGGTTAAGTTAATGAGTATTTTTACTATCTAATACACATGCATGCATAAGTAAACTTTACCATAAACTCTTTACATGCAAAATTCATTTTCTTCCTCTCTTTTGTACTCCAAAACCCACGGCCAAATTAAGCCACACAAACAAATCCATACTTTGATTTTCTTTCACCATATTAGTGTATACACCTAATTACTTAAGTATTCGAAGAAGGTTTTTTCAAGGGTTGGTTAAGCTTTGATAGGGTTGTATGAAGTTATTGCAAGATTAGGGTTTTCAAACCTAATCTTGGGTTTATAAGGCTTGTGAAGCTTTGGTTTTGAAATCTAACCACGGTTTAGATCTTATTTTCATCATTTTACATCATTCTCTATGGTTTCTAATTCCTTCATATTTTTTTTGTTGTGAATTTTATGTTGTTATATGTTATTTAGGCTAAATCACCAACTAATGACTTTCAATATGTGTAAAATGGGTTTTTATTTGGTTTATCAATTTTTACCACTTATTTCTCATGTCCTAATGTATAAATCTCATTGGAAAAATAGATTCTATAAAGATGTGTTAATTATGTTTAATTATAACATGTTTAAGATAATTAGGGTTTAAAGTTATCTATGTAAATACAAATGAAAGTAATGAAGTAAAAGGGTTGACTTGTTGTTGTATTGAATTTACAAGGACTTGGGATGATATTTGAACTTTATTATAAGTACCACAAGGTGTCAAATGTTCTGATTTTAAGAGTTTTTATTGTAAAACTACTAGTTAATAATACATAAACAAGGTTTTTTTATAAAGTTTTTACACCAAAATAATTATAGGGCCAACAAACATCACCCAGGTTGGAGTTCGCTTCAAGACAGTAGCTTTGATATTTTAAAGTTATAATACGCCTCATGACGATTCCAAAATGATAAGAAACTTGAAAAACGGATTTATAACGAGAAAGATACGTTAAAAATGAGTTTACGACTATAAATACTTTTATAAAACTATTTTTTTAAAAAGTTACTATTCATGGCAGTAGGTTTGAGTTTAAAACACCTAAAATATGATATAACTTTTGATTACGAGATCATACACGCAAGAATCGTTAAGAACGGAACTTAAGAGTAAAAATTCCGGCATTTTCGGTAAGTAAAGTTTATAAAAGAATTTATAACACTATTTATGAACAGTAAAAATCACTATTCATCAGTGGACAACTTTGTAAAATATTATAAATCTTTTAATAACGAGAACGCACTCGAAGGAATCGCTAAAAACGGAGCTATAACAAATAAGATACGACAAAAACGGGTTTTACGTTAATTAAAACCTGAAAACGAGTAAATTAGCTGTTGTGAACAGTAAAAACACTATTCATCGCAGAATATCAAAAACTTGAAAATGTAATATTTTGATCACTCATCTTACTACGAAGACGTGGACGTAAGAAACGCGAGCAACGGGCTTAAAACGACCAAATTAGGTCATTTTTACGAAAAATATATTTATAAACGTTTTCACTTTATAAATATTATTTTACTAAAACGATTAGTCGGTGATTATGCTATATAGAATATTGAGTGGTTATCAAAGTGCTATAATACTAGGGAGTTTCATAATGAGGCCTCTTCGGATGGCGTATCGACGAGTTGTTGGATTTACGATTTAAAGTGTCCTAACTCCTCGTACGTCATGTCATGACCTCTTTAATTATGATAGCCCGAACGATAGTACGATGTAACAACTATAAGATTATATTCAATGTTATTAATTAAAGTACTCGGTACTTATACGACCTTAATTTAAATAGGTTGCATCTATCGTCTTGCGTGACGTTTTATCTGTGATTATTTGGACTATCTGTACTCAAGGTGAGTTCATAGCCCCACTTTTACAGTTTTACTGATTTACTATTATTTGGGGTGAGAACATGCTTTGTTTTATAAATTGGACGCAAGTGTTTAAAGTATATTGATTATGTGTTTGCCTAAGTAGCGATAACCCTCCTGAGCCCATTTTCATGAACTGTCAATTGCATGATGTAGTTGTTAATTGCATTATGTGAGCGCGAATGATATAAATAGATCTATTGGGATTAACCTCCCCGTTTGGGTGATTAGCTATCACTGGGAACGAACGTTGACCATGTCGGACTTAGATGTTGCGGGTTACAACATCTGTACGGGCAAAATAACTGCTAAAATAGCAAAATACAGGTTGAGCTTCAGTGTCATGAGCTTAGTGCAACAGTAATCTGGTTTTGTGATTGTGGCATATGTTGTAACATCACGGGAAAGTCTTGCGGTCCTGCATAATTTAAATACATAAACCTATGAATTCACCAACAATTTTGTTGACGTTTTAAGCAATGTTTTCAGGAGGTCATTTCATTAATGCGTCATTAGTAACGTACGGAATGCTGAAAAGGCTTGCAATGTATATTATTCTCTGTACATGTTCATGATCACCATCATCACGGTTCCCAGCAAAGGTGTTTTCCCTTAACTCTCATATAAACTAACCATTGATCTCAAAATTCACATTATTATCAATTTCGGGTCTTACAACTCATGGTCCTTGGTTCCCATAGGTCAATGCCAAGTATCGCTCTATTGTGAGCATATCGATGTCAACTTCAGCCATTTCTTCAGATTCTAATTCTGAAGACTCAAATTCTGATTCTGAAGACTGAGATTCTGATTTTGAAGACTCAGATTCGTAAAAGCAAAAGATGTTGTGAACCAAAATTGGCGTAAGATCCTTTCTTGCATGAAATTGTATTTCGGGGTTAGCAAAAGGAGCTAGTGTTAGGTTTAAAAGACTTCAAGATATTCTTAGAGTTACTACTGCTCATGTATATATTAGTGCTGTCAAGCATAACTTAGTGCTAATGGTAATACTAATGAAAATTATGCTAAGTAGTTAGTACTGGTAGTATAAAAGTTACTACTGCTAGTTACTATTGTTAGTATAATTAGTATTGTTAGTATAAAGTTACTACTGCTGGTAGAAGTTAAGACTGCTTAGAGATGAAGACTGAAAATATACTAAGTAGTTACTACTGCTAGTACAAAAGTTAGTACTGCTAGTGTATGTTAGTACTGCTAGAGTAAACTTCTAAGCTAGTTAATACTGCTTGTGCTCAGTTACAACTGCTGAGTGATTACTACTGCTGGAAGGAATATGCTGACAGAGATGAGATCAAAGATTGATTGGAGAACAAGAATACTTACGAAGATAAGTATTAGTTATTTGTAAAGAAGATATGTATAACTTATTTGTTTAAGAGATTACGTTTGTTTATAGAAAAGATCATGATAAGTTAGGAAAGTATTGTAAGCCTTGTAGGACTCCTTGGTGTATAAAAGGAGGTCCTAGGGCATAATGTTAGATGTACATCTTTGATATTCGTAGCTTCAAGG
Source organism: Tanacetum coccineum (assembly GCA_026074375.1). Classification (NCBI taxonomy): domain Eukaryota; kingdom Viridiplantae; phylum Streptophyta; class Magnoliopsida; order Asterales; family Asteraceae; genus Tanacetum; species Tanacetum coccineum. The sequence continues at coordinate 1,624 of BQNB010182301.1, read as the reverse complement.
TTTTGTAAACCCTAACACTATTAAGAGTGTTCGTTTTATATTGAGGCTGAAAGTTTGGTAATCTGTCTTGTTATTGATTTTGTGTTACTGTTTTATTAGAATTCTTCTTAGTATCATTGACTAGATTCCGCATAGTCTTTGATATTCATAATCAAAGTTTCTACCATAGTTGTCTTGGATTTATTCAATACAACTAAGCTTCTTACAAGCTAAGCAAGATCTATTCAAGTGGGATCAACAAGTGGTATCAGAGCTTGTTGAGAAACTTTGAATAAGAAGAAACAATCTACACATACCAGAACTATTTGTTTGTGAAAACATGGAGGCAGGATCTTCAACAATGGTTGCTGCTGCAAAACTTCCCGTGCTCAATCCAGGAGAATTTGAGCTTTGGAAAATAAGGATAGAACAATACTTCCTAATGACAGATTATGCTCTTTAGGAAGTAATAGTAAATGGAGACTCCCCTCCACCTGGAGTTGAGCAAACATATCTCCTACAACTGCAGAGGAGAAGTTAGCAAGGAAGAATGAGTTAAAGGCAAGAGATACACTGTTGATGGCTCTTCTAAATGAACATCAACTAAAGTTTACCTACAAATGTGCCAAGACTCTGATGGAAGCCATAGAGAAAAGGTTTGGAGGTAATAAGGAGTCAAAGAAAACTCAGAAGACACTTCTAAAGCTACAGTATGAGAATTTCAATGGATCAAGTTCAGAATGACTTGATCAAACCTATGATAGGCTTCAAAAGCTTATTAGTCAGCTAGAGATTCTAGGTGAAACTATTTGATTGTAAGTTTTTATACACTATATTATATTAATACACAAAAGTATAGAGAATAATTCCCAAAGTAGCCCTCTAGGAAAATTCTTATACAAATATATAATAATAATATACGTATGATTACCGGGAAGTTTACTTTCCCGGTTCGTTTCCCCAACGACTTGTGAAATTGAAACCACGCCTTAGTTTGGATAATGATTTGAATAAGAGAAAAGAGAATTTTGATTATCTATAACTACTAGTTGAAAGCAACAAATAAAAAAAGCAAACAAAAGCAATTAAACACTTAAACTAATTAACGGGAGCAAATAAAACGCGACAAATAAGCAAATAAGACAAAATTAAACTTTAAAAATGGAAACTAAATTTCTAAACTTAGAATAAGACAAAAGAAAATTTTAGGAAAAAGAAAAATATTTTTTTGATTATTTTTGAATTTATTATGAATTAAAAACTAATTTAATCTAATTAAATCCTAAAAAATAGTAAATTAAGTCCTAAAAATTGAGAAAAATGATTTTTAAACTTAGAAAAATCTAAAATAACATAAACACTCAGAAAACAATTTTTTTCTATTTTTAAAATTAAAATCCTATTTTTAAAATTAAAAATAAAAGCTCAAAAAAAGGAAAATAAAAATCTAAAAGGTGTAAAAATGATTTTTCTGAATGTAAAACTAAAAGTAATTTTTTATAAAACTAAAAACTATATTTTTTTAAAATTTTCTGAAACTTTTTTCTATTTTTTATGATTTTTCAAAAATAAAAACCTTAGAAAAATGATTAAAAATAAAATATAAGCTAGAAAATTATGAAAAATTTAGGAAAAGTCTAAAATG
>BQNB010182300.1:0-12513 GCA_026074375.1 Tanacetum coccineum | reverse complement strand
TTAAAAGTGTGATGGGCCAAGTTTTATTGATTTGGGCCGTTTGGGTATTAAAATAGACTTGGGCCATTTAAACCTTAAAGGCTTATTAGTCTTGGTATAATGTTTAAATGGGCTGACCCGGCCCACTAGATGGGTACGGGTGGGCCCATTTAACATTTCTTTGGTTTCGGCTTCGACTTTGACTTTGGTTGACTTTGTCTTTTTCACGCTCTTCCATTCCGTGCTCGATTTTGTAATTTTTGGCTTTATTTTCGTCCTTTTGTCGGATATCCATTTCCTGCGCAATATAAGTGAAAACATACAAATACAATGTATTTTTGGTATGTTTTTGGTCATTTAAGTCTGGTTTTAAAAGTCAAAAGTATGTGTATTTAGGCACATACCACAAGGTAATAGCTAAGTCAAAGATAACAAGATTGACCTTTTGGTACAATAACATGAGCAATTCGTCATTTCCAAAGACGAATCTATAGATAGTGCTTTTGCTAGATTTAATACTATTATTACTAGTCTAAAAGCTCTTGATGAAGGTTACTCTAGCAAGAACTATGTTAGGAAGTTTCTTAGGGCTTTACATCCTAAATGGAGAGCAAAGGTCATAGCGATTGAAGAGTCAAAAGACTTGACATCACTATCTCTTGATGAACTCATTGGTAATCTCAAAATCCATGAGATGATCATCAAGAAAGATTCCTAAATAGTCAAAGCTAAAGGAGAAAGGAGATCTCTTGCTTTAAAGGCTAATAGGAATCTAGTAATGAATAATGTTTGACTTCCAGAAATAAAGACAAAGAATATGCTATGGCGGTTAGAGACTTCAAGAAGTTCTTTAAGAGAAGAGAAAGATTCATAAGACAACCACGAAATAATAAAAGACGTTTCAAAGAAGCCAAGATGACAAGAACAGCAAAAGTGATAGGAAGTGCTTTAGATGGGGTGATCCAAATCATCTTATCGAAGAATGTTTGAAACCACCAAAGGATAAGAACCAAAGAGCATTCGTCGGAGGTTCTTGGAGTGATAGTGGTGAGGAAGATGATGAAAAGGTCAAGGACGAAATGTGTCTCATGGCTCATGAATCTAGTGTGACACCCCACCAAGGCGGAACCGCGAGGTGTAACATATTAATAAACATCACACAAGATGATAGATAAAAACACCATACATGTTAAACAAAAGTAAAGTTATCTGAGTTACAACAACTTCAAGAACAAGTTTAAAAGTACATAGGACATCATCAAGTGTTTTCATCCGAACATGGATATTTCAAAAGATATGATCCTTGCAATTTGGTAGACATCTTGATAACAAATGAAAAGCATAGCACTAAGTTTCCACATTAGGAACATCACCTGAAAAACATGATAAAAATGGTCAACTATTGAAAATATTTGGTGAGCTCACAGGAATTGGTACCCAAAATAGTTTAATAAAAGAGTAGATGTCCAATAATAGTAATCCAAACCGATATCAGTTGCCAAAAAAAGTAGAGAGTCCAAATATGACTCATGCTTCCAAAGAGAGTTCCCGTTACTCCAAGTAATGTAACACAAACCAATCTATATGTATGCTATAGTGTTTATGCGAGGCACTACTTAAACGCATTCAGCCTCCCAGTTCTAAATTACAATACAATAAGGGTAGGCGTTACCCCCGATCAAAATCACAATGCAATGTGTCCTAGTACTATGCATTATGCTTAGGGTGGGAGTGAGGAGGGGCTAATCTCCTAATATCGCTATCCATATGTACTAACATCTCAATCCCGTTGAGGGGGATATAGTGAGCTAAAAGTAGTGGCGGGTTCCAAGCATACAACAACATACATATCAAGTCCAACTTTAACACGTTCAACTCAAGTTCCATACGTTCAAAACAAGTTCGAGTTCAAATATGCTCAAAAGTTTAAATACTTAAAAGTAAGAGCATAGCAATACGACACATCATGCTTTTCCCCCCAAAATATTTAAAACATGTAAAAAAGGGGATGTGAGAAACTCACCTTAGAATTAGAATGATAATAGGACTTCTCGGCAAACCACACTAAGTAGGGAACCCAAACGAATATGCAACCTTCTACTCGTAACCTAAGGCAAGTAAATATACCTAATTAGATCCTATATGATATGCTCGGAAAATATTAAGGCTCATTTGTTAAGACTTGTTTTCACATTCGTTTCAAAAGACACTTTTATCACAAAACACAATTTCCACTAATTTGCCCCGAATTTCTGTCACTTTAAGCATTTATTTGACCAAGTTAACCAAAGTTTTTGGTCAAGCTACTACTCCAAGTCAAAATCCCATATTTTATATGTGTCCATGAATTTTCCTAAAATTTATTAAGGACTTATACCTGACCATTTATACCCGACTCCAAAAATGGCGAAATTTGGACATATAAACGTATTTTAATGATCAGAAGGTCTAAATCAGGGTTATATGAGTTGGGCCAAAGGGAGACTCTAAATAACCCTTACAAGTGTTTTCCATATCAGTTTCAATGATAGATTCAACATGGTTTATGATTTATGGTCATTTTAGTACAAGGGTTGAAAAGAGGTTTTCGGGCAGATTTGACACCTTTCACTATTTTGGTACTTTTACTAACCAAACGACCTTATATTTTTACAAAGTCTATATTTCTGGAAACTAGACTCAAAGTACTTGATTTTAGGCTCTGGAATCATGTCAAAACATTTATTTATCATTAACTTATGCTCGATTCAATATGACCTAAAGATGAAATAGAAGCTGATTGAAAAATAACTTTGACTAAAACAAGTCAAACCACTAACCCAAAATGTAAAAACGACCCAATCCACTCCCACAATAATATTATACAAGTCTTAACATCATTTTAATCCAAAAATCTCAGTAGTTTCATAGATCAAAAGGCTCTTTTACACAAAACATACAAGATGTGCCAATACTTTTGAAAATAAAGACTTTATGTCACTTGTCTTGCATAGATCTTGTAGCAAAAATAAAAATGCACAACCTAATGTTTTTGTACATAATTATTACTCATTTAAGAGTGTTTTACCAAGAAAATGCTCCCTTTTCGGCGGAGAAAACCTTACACAACGTCGCTTACACTTTATCCGGTACTAAGCTAAATACCGAGTCCTAATCACCGGGAGAACCAACCCATCGTCGCTTACACTTTATCTGGTACAAAGCTAAATACCGGGTTCTTACACAAAGGGTAGAACCAACCTAAAACCCCGTTATGTTTTATGGCCCAACATAACAAACCTTGTGTTTTAGGGCACAAACACATAAACCATCTAGTCTAAATCAAATGGTACAAAAGATGATACAAATGAATATACAATGATGATCTACGACAAATGTATCTAATAGATATGAATGCCTAATCTAAATTAACTTCCATGATGAGATCTCCAATCTTGTAGATCTTCATATGGGTATGTTTGATGGTGGATGGAAATGGCAAGATCTTTAAGGCTTGCTTTGGTTGGATCATCATAAGAGTATGCTTACAACAAGATGAATGTTAGAAGCATTATGATCACATGAGAATGAGGGTGTTTAATGACTGTTGCTACTGATCTAAATGAGTGAGAAATGCAGAGAAAATGTATGTCTGAAAGGTGTGTAAAAACATGATAAATGGCTTGGTATTTATAGCCAAAAAGTTTACTATATGCCGGTTCTGCCGGTGCTGTTGACAAAGGGCACCGGCTTACAAAACTAAGGGCACCGGAATACAGTAACTAAATCTGGATTTTGATTTGAAAAATCTTAAGATATCTTGTGTAATCTTATGAGATTTTCCTTGGATTTGTTGTATTTGATTATATACTAAATGAAGTAATTAAATTAATAAGTGTAAGATGATTTTGTGTAAAGTTAGGGTTTAAAAAGATTTGTACACTTTTTCAAGTTGCATGTGCTTTTCTACAAAGTTAGGAGATAGTAAAGAAATCATGTTTTGAGATAATAAGAGGTTTGAGAAAAATGGTTTGTTATGTTTTATCATTAATAAAACCTTAGCCTAAGTTGATTGTAAAACGTTTTGTTTAAAACCGGTTTATTTGTATTAACAATCTCCCCCTTTTTGTTGATGACAAAACATATTAGGCCAAAGGGATGATTAGAACTTCAAAATAGACAGTTGTCACAGGTTAACTCGTTGGTTCGAGAAGATGGAAACGGTATTCTACATTAGCAACTGTCCAGAGAGGTACCAAGTGAAGTATGCTTCGTGCACGCTTCTGAACAGTGCATTGACATGGTGGAACTCCCATAAGAGAACAATTAGAGTTAAAGCCGCCTATGCCATGAGTTGGGCAAAACTTATGAAGTTGATGACAGAAGTGTACTATCCGAGGAACGAGGTTCAAAAGATGGAGACCGAGTTGTGGAACTTGGTTGTGAAGGGAAATGACTTGACTGCTTACACCAGGAGATTTCAGGAATTGGTGTTGTTGTGTACTATAATGGTCCTAAATGAGGAGGACAAGGTGGAGAGATTCTATAGAGGGTTACCTGACAAAAACAGGGAAATTTAATCGCTTGCTTGAACCCACTAAACTTCAAGATTACAATTTCGTAGCCAACAACTAAATGATCAAAATCTGAGGGATTATGCTAGAAGTGCTAAAAACAGAGAAGGTTGGAGAACAACCCTAAGAGACAATCGGGGGCAACAACAAGTTTCAAGCGAAGAAATTTGGAGGGGAGCCAGAATGTGGCAAGAGCTTACTCAGCAGAACAATGAGAAAAAGGGTTATTTTGATCACTTCCCAACTACAACAAGTGCAAAGGTTGCACATGCAAGGACCGTGTACTATTAGGTGTGGTAAGCTATAATAGAGTCGGACATATAACTATGGATTGTACGACTACAGTTACTCCCTAAACACCACAGATAGCCTAGTTTGGAACAGCCGGGAGTGTTTGTTATAACATGTGGGAATCCCAGGTGACATTTAGAAAGATTGTCCTAAGTTGAGAAATCAGAACCGTGGAAACAAGACTAGAAAAAAGAATGGAAACAAGAGTGGAAACCAGACTGGAAGTAATGAAGCTACGGCAAAGGCTTACGCTATTGGAGGAGGATGATCAAACCCTGATTCCAAGATTTTCATGGGTACGTTCCTTCTCAATAACTGTTGTGCTTCCGTGTTATTCGATTCGGGAGCCGATAGGAGTTTTGTGTCGTCTACCTTTAGTGCTTTTCTTGATGTTGCACCACCCACTTTAGACACCATTATCGTAGACACTGCCGATGGAAGAATTTCAGAAACAAATGTTGTCCTTAGAGGCTATACGTTAAGATTATTAGGTCATCCATTCCCATAGATCTAATGCCCGTAGAACTTGGTAGTTTCGACATCATCATCGGTATGGATTGGTTGGTGAAGTACCACGCGTTGATCATTTATGATGAGAAGGTCCGGCTGTAATCCCATATGAGAAGAAGTATTGAAAATCCGAGTGACGATTGTTGACGACAGAAGTAGGTCCGAAGCTGAACATCATATCGTGTACAAAGACCCACAAGTATATACAGAAAGGGATGTCAAGTTTACCTAGCGCAAGTTACATCTAAGAAGACTGAGGACCAGTCAAAGGAGAAGCGGCTTGAGGACGCGCCAATCGTACGGGAATTTCCGGAAGTCTTTCTAGAAGACTTGCCTGGGCTACCGCCTGCTCGACAAGTTGAATTTCAAATCGACTTAGTCCCTGGTGATGCACCTGTAGCACGAGCCCCATACCGATTAGCACCAGCCAAACTGCAAGAGTTATCCACCCAGTTACAAGAACTTTCTGACAAAGGATTTATAAGACCCAGTTCCTCACCTTGGGGAGCTCAGGTTTTGTTTGTCAAAAAGAAAGATGGATCTTTTTAGATGTGTATCGACTACCGTGAACTAAACAGGCTTACTGTGAAGAACCGATACCCACTTCCGAGAATCGACTACTTGTTTGATCAACTACAAGGGTCAAGAGTCTACTCTAAGATCGATCTGAGATCTAGTTATCACCAACTCAGACTTTGTGAGGAAGACATTCCCAAGACTGCATTTAGGACTCGCTATGGTCACTATGAATTCCAAGTAATGCCGTTTGGTTTGACTAACGCACCAGCAGTATTCATGGATTTGATGAATCGGGTGTGCAAACCGTATCTGATAGATTCGTGATTGTATTCATCTAAATTTTGAACTTTTCCTAAGAGCAGAAAGGAGCATAAAGGGCACCTAAGTTAATTACTGAGTTACATAAGAAGGAGGAATTGTACGTCCGTTTCAAAGTGCGAATTTTGCTGTAAAAGGATACAATTTTCTTGGTCACTGTGATTGATAGAGAAGACATTCACGTTGATCCAGCTAAGATTGAGTCAATCAAGGATTGGGCGTCACCCAAGATACCAACCGAGATTCGTCAATTTCTAGGTTTGGCCGGTTACTACCGAAGATTTATCGAAGGTTTCTCAAAAATTGCTAGGCCTATGACGAAGTTGACTCAGAAAAGCGTGAAGTTGGATTGGGGAGAAAAGGCAGAAGCTGTGTTTCAGCTGTTGAAACAAAAATTGTGTAGTGCATCGATTTTGGCTTTACTAGAGGGAAATGAGAACTTCATGGTATATTGTGATGCTTCGCATAAAGGGTTAGGCGCGGTTTTGATGCAAAAGGAGAAGGTAATAGCTTACGCATCCCGCCAACTTAAGGTTCACGAGAAGAACTATACCACACACAACCTAGATCTTGGTGCAGTAGTGTTTACTTTAAAGATGTGGAGACACTATCTAGAAATGTACAAAGTGCGTCGTGTTCACTGATCACAAGAGTTTGCAACACATTCTCGATCAGAAGGAGATGAACATGAGACAAAGACGGTGGTTAGAGTTGTTGAGCGACTATGACTGTGAGATTCGATATCACCCAGGAAATACGAACAAGATTGGCTGATGCCCGGAGGGGAGCCGAAGGAAAGAAGTAACAACTACGAGTTACGGGCCTTAGTTATGACTATATAGGTTAAACTTCCTAAGCATATTTGAGTGCTCAATGCGGAACCCAGGAAAGAAGAGAACTTCATCAACAAAGTTTTGCATGGCATGATTAACAAGCTAAAACCTCGTACTGACAGAACGTTGTGTTTGAACAATCTAAGTTGGATTCTGTGTTTTGGTGACCTGAGAGCTTTAATTATGCATGAGTCTCATAAGTCAAAGTATTCCATCCATCCTGGATCGGATAAGATGTACCAAGACCTTAAAAGCTGTATTGGTGGCCCAACATGAAAGCAGAAAATCCCACCTATGTAGCAAGTTTAAACGTGTAGCCAAGGTTAAGATAGAATATCAAAGCCGTCTGGATTTGTTTGTTCAACCAGAGATTCCCACATGGAAATAGGGAGAACAAAACGATGACTTTATGACTAAATGCCAAAGACGTGACAACCGGTCCTAGACATAAGTCTGCGTAATCATTGAACATCTCCTAACAGTCCTGCTCATTTCTTGCCATACAAGAAATGACACTTTAGATAGTAACGAACCGTACTTGAAGGAGTAGTCCTCAAGCATTGAGGTGCCAGTTTCGATTTTCCCCCCATCTCTGATCGTGATGGGACAATTTACTTCACATTTTTGAAGACCTTAATAAGCCTTAGGTTACTCGATTGGATATGAGTACATCTTAACCATCTAGGAGACCGATGGTCAGATTGAATAACCATATAAAAAAATGGAGGACATGTTACGTCCCTGTGTACTCGACTTTGAAAAGGTAGGGAAGACATTATACCGTTAGTGGGAATTTTTTTACAACAACAGATACCCATAACTAGCCATTAAGGCCTGCTCCTTTGGAGCTTGTAATGGCGCAAGTGTCGATCACCTTATCAGTTGGTCTGAAGTTGGAGATAGAAAAGCTCACTGGCCCAAGATCATCCATGAGATGACATAGAATATCATTCAATCAAGAGCCGTATCTAATCTGCCTATGATCATCAAAAGAGTTATGCCGACGTAAGACGGAAACCCCTTGAGTTTCAAATAGGAGATAAGGTCATGCTGAAAGTGTCACCATGGAAAGGGGTGATACGCTTTGGCAAACGGGGAAGCTGAACCCTCGTTATATTGGACCTTTTAAGATCATAGACAAAGTAGGAACCGTTGCCTACCGACTTAAAGAAGTGCATGGTTGATGAACCTCTTGCTATACAGTTGGATGAAATCCAAATCGATGACAAACTCTACTTCATCGAAGAACCTGTCAGATCATGTACCGTGAGGTCAACGACTAAAGCAGAGTCCGTAATCTATTGGTAAAAGTACGCTGGAACTCTAGAAGGTCCCTGTGTTCATCTAGGAGCGTGAAGATCAAATGCAAAAGAAGTACCCTCATCTTTTCCCAATTTCTGCGCCTGTGGCAGGTGCTACATCATAAGCTTTGAGGACAAAGCTCTTTTAACGGGGAAAGGATGTGACACCCCATAAATTTCCGTTCATTAATTTAGCCGTTACCGGTCGCTAATTTGAATTTTTAAAGTTTCGTTTAACTTTTACGTTTAACCGGGAAGTTTTCCTGCTATTTATCTGAGAATCGTCACCGGGAGTGAACCAGGACACCAAACGTTGTAGTATTTTGGCAATAACCATGCTTTATATTTCAAGGCAATATTTAAAATTTCATAATTTTTTGGATGAAACCGTATTCGATTTGGTTACTTGCGTGAATCGTGTTTTATTTAAAATGTAAGCATATGCATGGAAGGCTTGGAAATTAAATCAAACAAGGAGCACTAGCATCTTAAAATATTGAAAACCATTTGGTCCCCCCCTCTTTGTCTTGTTCGTCCAAACAAACACCCCATGTGAACCTTGGAGGCCAAGTTGAATTTCAAAAACAATAAGACAAGATACAACTATCATTTTTGTCCTAGAACCATTGTGATTGGGAGATCATTTTGGTCCCCTCTCCCTCCTTGTCTTATCCCACGACACACAACACCAAACACACTATTAGTTAGTGAAGTAAACTTGCAATATATTACCATGTTAACTTCCATTGTTTCATTCATATTTCACACACACTTAGCATTTGAGTTTTCTTTTGCTCTCTTGTCTTCCTAGTCCACCAAAAACACACACACATATATAAATCCATAAACTTTTCATCTTTGATAAAAAAACTCTTGAAGATTTGTTGAAGGTTTGATCATTTGTATCATTCGGGTATTTGTTAAACAACATTTGGGCTGTATTAGTCTTGTTCATCCTTCTAGAAAACCTTCAAACTTTGAAGTCTTTAAATCTTTTAATAACTCATACTTCATAATTATTCCTTGAAGCATACAACTAGTTGTACAACTTATTATTGTAAAAACAAAGATTAAAAACTACATAAACCTCAAAGGTTATGCTAGGGTTCGAAAATATAATAAAAAAAATACAAGGGGAAGATAGTTGGTTATTAGGGTATTTTTGTATAAAAAAATAGTATGTTATAGCTTATTATATTCAGAGTTATGTAGAAAAAGCTTTTGTAAAAGATTAATTTTGCGAGCTTAAATGGGCTATATTATGTTCGGCCCAAATAAGGAAAGAAAGAAGAAGTGATTGTTTAGCTTATTTTGTTTCGGCTTATATTTATTAGCTTATTTTCTAGCTTATCTTGAAAGGACAAATGGTAAACTTATTCGGCTTAATAAATAAGCCCGAATATGTTTTGCTTGGGCTTTTAGCCGCGTCCCACATACAAGACCAACACCACGAGCTTATTCTTGAGCTTATGTGGTTCGGCTTATTATGGTTTGACTTATTGTGAGCTTATTGATAGCTTATTATTAAGTCGCGTGTGTATTATTTAATAGTTATTGCTAACGACTATATGATAAGTAAAACTATTAATTTTTGACTTAACAGGCCAAGGCCCAACATAAGAACACCTACCCAATGACATAAAGCTAACGGAGTATCGGTATTGGATAAAATTTCATGAATACTTATTTAATAGTGTACGACTTTAGACGCAAAACGTTTAAACTTATTTTGTGAATAGGTTACGTGTCAAGTAATAAAATAAGGCTATTGGCCTACAAATCCCAATAAGGGTCCATATAATCTTTTGATTAAATAGTAAAAATGATATGACGATGTATAGTTTGTAGAACTGAAAAGAGATTGAAAGTGATTTGAAAAATGTTTTTAATAAAAGTCTACGACTTTCGGAAAACGGGTAAACACGAACTGTCATGCTGGAAATTATTAATAAATTATTTATACTTAGTAAATATTAGAAAACAGCACATGATAAAAACTAATAAATGGGAATTTATAATGTGCGAACAATGTATAAATATATATAAAATAAATATATATAAAGTATATATTTTTACTTAGACATTTATATGTATATAATATTAATATACGTACTATTATTTACTCAATTTACTTACAAAACATTTTAACTATATACGATCAACAAGCGTAATTTTTTAGAAATATATTAACAAAAGTACACAAGTATAATGCCTTATGCATTACCGTCACTTCTGCGCTACTCTGATAATTAAACAAACCTTTATCTCAAGGGTTGTCTTTACGAACCCTTATTCGCTATCGTGGATTTTATCTAGACTATACTTCTTCGATATTCACCAATCAAGGTAGTTCATAGCCCCACTTTTAATTATTTTGAATAATTATTTTATAACTTGGGGTGAGAAACATTGCTTGCTTTTAAAACCGGACACAAGTACTATACGTGAGAAATTCCCCGTTTACGTGTTGCCTAAGTAGTGTTTAGACCACTATTGCCCAAATCATCATGAACTATTAATCATCTTTAACCGACTGGCTGGTTAAGTGAGCGTGAGTGAATAAATAGATCTATTGGGACTAATTATCCCTATCCGGGTAAGAAGCACTTACTAGTTTGATTTTGCCAAGAACTAACGGATATATGTCATTTCGAAACTAGTTAGGTGGTCTTTGGTCGAACACCTGAAGGGCAAGCCTTATAGCAGTGTACATGCTATCTTTCAGTATTAGCTTCAGTGTCATGAGCTTAATGCAACGTAAATGCCTCTTTATGTGAAGTTGTATCTCCTATAACTGTCCGCATTACGTTTTGATAATCTTGTGGTCCACATTAATTACTTTTGAACTAAACCTATGAAACACCACTTTATGTAACGTTTTAAGCATGATTTATCTCAGTATTAGCATGGATGTCGTTGCTCAATTTATGTGAAGTCTAATTTCTTGGATCGGTTTACCAAAAATTTATCTATGTCATTAAATATCGTTGTTGAACTTATTTAAGCTTCCACATTTTAACAATTTTATTTTTTAAATTTGATCGATTAAAACTTATTAATATTTGAATTTAATGCAACGGTTTGTTATTTTTCAAACGTACCCTTAGAGGTCGTTCCTTTAATGCTATTGTACATGAAGATAATTCAGATTACGTCACGCCCCTTACACTAATCGGATGGGACCCCCCATTTGGGGGTGTGACAATTGGTGGTCTTTAGGTGAAGTGCAGGAATAGATACGTCTTATCTTCCTTGATGAAGCGGCATATTAGATGTCAGAAACAATAATCTTCAGCATGGCTTCGTTTAAGCTCCAGAATGCGTGCCTTTTTGCTAATCTTTACCAAGTACTCCATAATTACTGCAATTCTCAAATACAAACGATTAAGTAACAATTCTTTGCAATAATTATACAAAATGGGTTATTTACATGGGATAAATGATGCTATAAAAGTAACGTTATTTGATGTCATCAAATATCCCCCCACTTGAATCCTACTTGTCCTCAAGTAGCCTTTAAAAGATTATGAAAATGTATCCCTAAAGATTTTTCTGTTTAAGCATTTATTTGATCTTATTACAAGTACACAGCCAAAATCTCACCAAATAGATAGGTGAAAACACTCAAATCACTTAACAAATCTATGTGGTAACATGTAACTAATTTGCTCAATTGCTCGGTCATGATGAGTATTCTATCATAGGCTTGGCAAGGATACACATCTCCACCACTAGAGCTAAGGAGTAACAAGTTTATAAAGGTAAAATGGGTTTTAATTATAAGGCTTGGGGTTGATCATTCTACAATATTTCACCAAAAGTACCACACCAACAAGGCAGCTGGATCACACATACATGGCCATAACGACGGAATAGACATGTGTGTTCGATCACATCCTCATTCTTTAACCAAGGGTTAGGATGAAGAATGATATAGGGTATGGATCTTCTAACTTTCACCAAAAGTTATAAACCAACAAGGCAGCTGAATCACGCATACATGGTCGTAACAACGAAATAGACATGCATGACTCGATCACATCCTTATTCGAGTAAAACCCAAGGTTAATGATTAGGAAAGGGAACTAAATTGTTGTTAAATAAAAATTACGAAACAAATAGACTAACTCCAAACAGATAAGGTACAAGTTGCTAGACACTTTTCCCCGACCGTTACCATGAAAAAAACACAACTATATACATACGTCT
>BQNB010182298.1:0-12513 GCA_026074375.1 Tanacetum coccineum | reverse complement strand
ATTTACTTGATTAAAGCAACTTATAAACAAGCTGTATTGAGATCTTTTTGAACACAAAGTAGCACAATTGAGGAACCGAACACTTGGAATTGTAAATTGACTTAAAACCTTAAATTTGCATTAAAACTTGAAAGTGTTACAAAGCTGAAAGTAAAAGCTGAAAATGAGTTTTAAAAGAACTGAAAATAAGCTAAGTTATATCAAAAATTAAAAAACTAACTTTTCTAACTCCTTTCTTGGATTACAAAAGACTCTATTTATAGCCGAAGTCTTCCTCTCTTTTTTTCTATCTCCTCTTTCTTCTGTGTTTCTTTGTAGAGACAGAAACCAAGTGTGCTTGTTGTGTGAGGGGATTCTAAAACAAATCCCAGCCTTCAATTTCTTTTGTGCTTCTTTGGAGTCAATCATAGCCATCGAAAATACTTGGGAATGGTGAAGGATTGCCAACATGGCACGTATACAGCTGGGGGGGGGGGGGGGGGTAGAGGAGTGGTTGAAATGATTTTTCTAGGGTGTTGAGTGTTTTTGCAGGGAGAAGGTATGGGACGACATGTCCAAGTTGCCTAGTTGTACCTGGGTTTTGTTTTGGGCGGGAAGAAAGAAGTTTGGGTAGGTTGGCAGCTTTGGCCCCTTACTTCTTATAACAAACTTTGCCCAGTTTTGCAATTTCGACCCTTGTCTTTTTCTTTTGTAATACAACTTGAGGTTTGGCAGTTTTAGTCCCTCAAGTTGTATTTTCTTCATGTGGCTGACTTTTGACTTTGACTGACTTTGGCTTCGGATTTTGGACGTTTTGATCATTAAGTCCTTTTTAATGGAAAATGGTATGTGTAATTAAGCACATACCACTATCCATTACAGAAACTAATATTTTTACAACATCTAAATATGATATAACATTTAATTACGAGATCGTAACTCGGAAAGAATTAGCTAAAACCAGAACTATAACGAATAAAACTATACGAGTTTACGATAAATTAAAGTTTATAAAAGTAATTTTATAAACCATGAACCGTAACAAAAAAGCACTATTCATCAGAGGACTTTAATCTTTAAAAAAAATATAATACATCTTTTAAAACAAAGACGTACTCGAAGGAATCACTAAAAATCGGGATTAAAACGAATAAGTTTAATACGTATTACGAGTTTAACGTAAATAAGAACCCAAAAACTAGTAAAATAAGCTGTTGTGAATAGTAAAAACACTATTCATCACAGAAAATCAAAACTTGAAAATAATATTTTGATTAAAAAAAAACACCGTCTTACTACGAAAGTGGGCGTAAAAACGCGAGCCACGGACTTACAACGACAAAACTATGTCATTTTTACAAAAAGTATATTTATAAACGTTTTCACTTTATAAATATTATTTTACCAAAACGATTAGTCGGTGATTATGCTATATAGAATATTACGTAGTTATCAAAGTGCTATAATACTAGGGAGTTTTCATAATGAGCTCTTCGGATGGCGTATCGAACGAGTGTTGGATTTACGATTTAAGTGTCCTAACCCCTCGACGATCATGTCATGACCTCTGAATTATGATAGCCCGAACGATAGTACGATGTAACACTATAAGATTAATTATGTTATTAAATAAGTACTACTCGGTACTTATACGACCTATATTAAATTTAGGTTTGCATTTGGAATAATCATAGAAGCATTCCACACTTGATATAATTATCAGATCACTCACTTGAGGTAAGTTCATAGCCCCACATTTTTATAGTTTTTACTGATTTACTATTATTTGGGGTGGAAACATGCTTTGTTTTACAAATTCGAACCGAGTGGAAATTGCTTTGATACATGTATTGCTAATAGCGATAACCCAAGTTAGCCCATTATCATGACTGTCAGATTGCATAATGAAGTTCCAAATTACATTATGTGAGCGCGAATGTTTATTTAATAGATCTATTGGAAACGACGCCCCCGTTCGGGTGACTAGCTAGCACCGGGAACGAACGTTATAGCATGTCGAATCAAGGAAGTTTTCGGGTTAGAACATCATTTCGGAGCCTGATTAGCAATATTTTGCGAACAGTATTTAATAGATACTGTCGAGCTTCAGTGACATGAGCATAGTGTAAATGTAATCTGTTTGGTGATTGTTTGCCTATGTTGTATACTCATGGAAAGTCTTTGCGGGTCCTGCATAATTTAAATACATAAACCTATGAATTCACCAACATTTTTGTTGACGTTTTAAGCAATGTTTTTAGGAGGTCAATGTTTTCAGAAGGTCAATTATGCAGGACCGCAAGACTTTCCCGTGATGTTACAACATATGCAAACAATCACAAAACCAAATTACATTTACACTAAGCTCATGACACTGAAGCTCGACAGTCTTGTTCGCAAAATATTGCTACTCAGCCCGAAATGATGTTCTAACCCGAAACATCCCTGATTTGACATGCTATAATGTCTTTCCGGTGAATAGCTAGTCACCCGAACGGGGAGGTTCGTTTCCCAAATAGATCTATTAAGTAACATTCGCCTCACATATGTTATTCCCAACTAACACTATGCAATTTGACAGTTCTTATAATGGGCTTAACTGGGTTATCGCCTACTTAGGCAAATATGTAATCAATGCCAAATATCCACTTGCCGTCCAATTGTGAAAAACAAGCATGTTTTCACCCCAAATAATAGTAAATCAGTAAAACTGTAAAAAGTGGGGCTATGAACTCACCTTGAGTACAGATAGTCCAAATAATCACAGATAAAACGTCACGCAAAACGTTTAGATGCAACCTATTTAAATTAAGGTCGTATAAGTACCGAGTACTTTAATTAATAACATTGAATATAATCTTATAGTTGTTACATCGTACTATCGTTCGGGCTATCATAATTAAAGAGGTCATGACATGACGTTACGAGGTTTAGGACACTTTAAAACGTAAATCCAACAACCTCGT
Organism: Tanacetum coccineum; assembly: GCA_026074375.1. Lineage (NCBI taxonomy): Eukaryota > Viridiplantae > Streptophyta > Magnoliopsida > Asterales > Asteraceae > Tanacetum > Tanacetum coccineum. The sequence continues at coordinate 9,568 of BQNB010182298.1, read as the reverse complement.
CGATACGCCATCCGAAGAGGCCTCATTATGAAACTCCCTAGTATTATAGCACTTTGATAACCACTCAATATTCTATATAGCATAATCACCGACTAATCGTTTTAGTAAAATAATATTTATAAAGTGAAAACGTTTATAAATATACTTTTCGTAAAAATGACCTAATTTGGTCGTTTTAAGTCCGTTGGCTAATTTCGTTGTTTCTTACGTCCACGGACCTTCGTAGTAAGACGAGTGATCAATATTATTACCGTTTTCAAGTTTTTAAGATTCTGCGATGAATAGTAATTTTATTGTTCATAACAGCTAGTTTATCGTTTTTAGTTTTAATTAGCGTAAACTTGTAATCGTAATAACTTATTCGTTTTAATCCCAATTTTAGTGATTCCTTCGAGTACGTCTTTGTTATTAAAAGATGTATTATATTTTATAAAGTTAATCCCACTGATGAATAGTGCTTTTTACTGTTCATAGTTTATAAAATTACTTTTATAAACTTTAATTATCGTAAACGTCGTAGTTTATTCGTTATAGTTCTGTTTTTAACGATTCATTCGAGTACGATCTCGTAATTAAAAGTTATTGTCCCCCCCCATATTTTTAGAGTTTTAAAAATAATAGTTTCTGTAATGAAATGTAAACTTTTAAAAAAATAGTTTAATAAAAGTAATTATAGTTCGTAAAACTCGAAATTAACGTATCGTTTCTTATAAATCGTTTTTCGAGTTCTATCATTTTGGAATCTCAGAGAGCTATTATATTATTATATTGATGTCCAAACCCACTGTAATGAATTTTCGGATTCAAAACAGCACCTAAGTATACATGTTGAATATGGTGACGTGGTCTTTTTATAAAAATCTTATTTTTATGTATTATTTAAATTTAGTAGTTTACTTAAAAAACTCTAATGCTATTTTTTAATGTATGTGATACTTATAATAATTCCCAAGTTCATCCATAGTCCTTATTAAGTTCAATTGTAATCAAGTTTTAACAATTAACTTTCTATATTTTCCACATGTGAAGATTAAGTAACATTAATAAAACCTCTAATTATTACTATAACATGTTTATACTTAAACCATATGGTTTAACATACTTTACATTCATTTTTCCATGATATATATAACCATATGACATAAGAATAAGTGCATAAATTCATAAACATAAGTGAAAACTCATTTTACATATTAAAAAGTCCTTAGTGGTGATTTAGCCATAATTAACATATAACACATAAAATCATAATAAATAAAAGTATGAAGGAATTAGGAAGACCTTAGGGATGATGTATGAGATGAGAAATAAGTGCTAAACCCGTGTTTAGACTCAAAACCAAAGCTTACAAGCTTATAAACCCTAGATTAGGTTTGAAACCCTAATCTTCCCTTTTCTTCTTAAATCCTTGCAAATGAAGAACCAATGCTTGAAAACACTTTAGCATGCCTTAGGATTGATGTGTAAAGGGTTGTATGGATTGAATAAAATTTTTGTATGGATTTGATTAGAGGTTGTTATTTGAGCCGTGGGTTTTGGGTTAAAAGGGAGAGAAAAGAAAGAAATTTTTTAAGTAAAAGAGAATAAACTTTCATATGTATTCATGATATATATAGGAAAGAGATAATAAGATATTTACTTGTAAAGTTGACTAGAAAAATCTAAGGGGGGGGGTCTTGGACCGTGGTTTCAGGGACAAGAACGGAGGAAACAAGGTTTAATGTTATGTTGTTGGTCTCCATATATATGGGAATCATCCCATGAATTTCAAGATTGTGTTTTCTAGTTTAATTTCTTTTATATAATGTTTACTTGTGTTTTTATAAAGAAAAGTGTAAGTGAAAGTTTTATATAAAAATGTAAAGTGTAGTTTTTATATAAAAGTATACTTTGTAAAGTCTTTGTATTTTGTAAAGTATTTGTTATCTTGTATAAACATATGAAACGTGTATATATATATACATATGCATAAAGTTTTATAAACTTCGATCATTGAATATAAACGTAGGTATTTGTTGAAGCGCACGTTAATTTTTAAGGTTTCTAGGAAAACCTAATTGTCATTTATCGCGAAACGTAAACACTTTCACGTATCCGATAAAATAACTTGTGTAATGTTAATAATTATCCTCAAAATAATTACTTAACCCTTGTTTGACGTAAACAATAATTTGCTTGATGCCCGTTTACGTTAACTGATTATTTCTTGCTTACGCGATTTAACTTAACGATTTCCATTAAAAACAAACGCGTACAATACAAAAAAATAAATAGCGACTTTATCAACGTCGTACATTATCCTAAAACACAGGGTATTATAGTACTTTTGCCTCTAATATGACTTTTATTTGCATACATGCTCTTTTATTTGAAGATATAAAGGGCGATTTTAATAACCCTGTAGATTTTAATAGTAAATCGGTTACAGAATTCGACGACTCACTGACACGCGGTACACATTCTGTATACAATCCCAATTGTGTAGTCATGGAACCTCACTTTTTTCTGCACTATTTTTGCAGTTTCTTTTGTTGGAATGGGTTCAATTATATGATTCATTTACCTACCTACTAATAATGGCTCTTGCGGTTTGCTTAACCTTAAAATTTTGAGAAATCTTTAGCCTAATATGTAACCTTATATGCGGTTTAAGCAAACATCTCGGTTAACCTTATTTCACTTAGCCTCCGGATCAGATAGTGTTAATATATATGCAGAACAATAAGAATCTATTACATAAGCATGACAATAGCGGGAGCTTCAGATCTTTAGCAAAATAAGAATGAGATTAAACTAACATTGTAAATCAAATTCGGCAGTATCTGGTTTCTGGAAATAGTTGCTATTTGTTTGGCTTTGAAGCTCTAATATCAAAAAAGAATATATCTGTTATGTACATTTTAGATTATGTTTTGCAATATAAATTTTTGTGATTCAATTTAATGTTTATGCAATTTCCAGAAATAAACTCTCTGAATTTTTTAGTGTCCTTGATGATGTATACGTCTTTACTTTTTTACATGAGGGAAGTACCAGTGGTATAAGTTTGCTTTTTACCGTCTTTTTTGCTAGCATGACCCTGGGAACCGTTCTCATGGCCTTCCTATAGAAAAGGGATGGTGAAGAAATAGAGGGAGAGAGAGATTCTTCTCCTGGTTTCTATACCCTTCTGGTATCTTTGTGGAAGCAAGTGGTAACTCCATTGTGTGACACAAGGCTGTTATTGATTGTTCCGCTTATAGCATATTCTGGTCTACAACAAGCATTTGTCTGGTAAGGATCATCCAACTTATGCTGCTATTATGCTTATTATTCATTTTGTTCTTCTTCAATTAAGCCTGAATTTTGATAATCATTATAGGGCTGAGTTTACAAAGTATTACATCCAACCATCTCTTGGTGAATCTGGTGTCAGTGATGCTATGGTTGTGTATGGAATTTTTGATGCCATTGTAAACAAAGGAACCCAGATTACATACATGCTCTTTAATGAACATTAGTACTTTTGCCTCCAATAAACAACCATGTCACTAATATGACTTTTATTTGCATACACGCTCTTTCATTTGAAGATATAATGGGCGATTATAATAACCCTGTAGCTTTTAATAGTAAATCGGTTAGGAATACTCTATCACTTTGATCGTTTCTGGCGGAGCCTTTCTTCAGGGTGGTATATTGATATGGCTGTTAAATTACAGGTTATTCTCCTTTTAATATTTCGCAGAAGTAACATATGTATTTCTACATCATTTACCTATCTTTAGATTTCCGATTCTTACATCATTCTCTGGTTCTTTTGCAGTGAACCTACAGGTGTTCTAGGCGTAGTATTCCCGCTTCTCATTGCAGCTGTTTGGGGAATTGGTGATGGTGTGCTCATGACACAACTTAATGCTTTGCTGGCAATGCTTTTCAAGCATAACATGGTAATGAACTTGTTTCTGAAGCGACTATTTGTTCATTTGGCTATTCTATATTGGCTGAAACAGTGTTTGGATTATGCACTTGTATTTACCACTGTCTGATTATTGATCCTTACTATTGGTGTGTATGTGAGTTTTGATCCTGACACCTGTTCTGTCTACAAAATGAACAGGAAGGAACGTTTGCACAACTGAAGCTCTGGCAGAGTGCTTCAATTGCAGTTGTATTCTTTTTAAGTCCATACATCTCTCTGCAAGCCATGTTATTATTAATGCTTGCTGCACTGGTTTTATCATTAGTCACCTTCCTATATCTTGTGCTCAAAGTAGAGAAGGTGTTCTCCTCCACCCTTGATTGACACGTCATAAAACACCGGGTGCTCATTCTTTCCTTCTCAGTTGTTATTTATCTTTCTGTTTGGTTGTAGCTACTGTTTATTCCAATTAAAAGGGTGGTGTTGTTATTATTCTGTTTGGTTCTAGCAATTGCTTATTCCCATATAAGCATTTTATTTCATCCTTTTTGGTATATCGGCCCCTGATCGGCAGGGGTTCATGAAAGTAGCTAAAGGTGAGAATTTCAACTCACTTGCCTATAATTAGATTGAGTTGTTTTGTTTATCTCTAATTGGTCAAATAGTTTAAGCTAAAAGATGACTAAAAATTAAAACGCCCCAAGGGGTATAAAATCATGCAAATTGCAAAGTGCATTCACATGCATAAAACACCAAAAATCCTTGTAAAAGTGGAATTACAACCGTAATAATATAGTTTTTCTGTTGCCATTTGTATAAGTTATAACTATAAAATTTCAAAAATATCAATGACCAAGTTTTTGCAGGTCGACCCAACCTGTTTCTATCCGACAAAACCTTTCCGATTTCTGACTGAACCCATTTTGACTTGCAACCCCTTTCACCCATTTTGTCTCTAGAAGTAGCATTACATACAAATTTGTTTACCCAGCTGAGAGCCTGAAAATTTTAAGCAATTGGGCATTTTTAGGGTAACTTAAAGTGTCCAAATCTCATATTTGTATAGTTTCACATATTGCCAATAGTTTACGGAAATTCCAATCATCTTATTCATGTTGTGTTAATTTTTTGGTCAATATACATGCATTGTGTGTATATTTTGACCTTTATAATCAACTTATTTGACCTTTTGGATATGGTCAATCTTTTTCCTTTCCTAGGAAAGCAGGGGTAGATGAGATGAAACCAACAGGTTAATAAGCCATTGAGTCAGTTTGAGTTTGTAAACAGATAAATTAGGTAAAATTAATACGACAGAGATATCCTAAATGGTTGAGTTAAATGGGCTTAACAGGAAGTTTATTCAAGTTTAATATGGCACAAAGCTCTTAAATGACTTCTTTCAATAAAATTGGATCATACTTGTAATAGTATATTTTTAATCAAAAGTTTACCCAATTTCTATGAATCACATCTAAGGTCAATGTTTGTGGATATATCTAAGCCAATCAGTTTGACCCTTTTGCCATCTCCAAGCACAATAGAAGAGTAACTTTTCTGATAAACACGTGCAAATAAGATGGCGAAAACTTGTCATGAATTAAACAATTGGAAAGGTAAGAATGATGCCGTTTCATTTAAAACAGGGCAGACATAAAGCTATAAGATTTAATCATCTCTTGTGAAACTCCAAGTAAAAATAAACCGACTGTCTTAGAACTATTGAACGAAAGGAAAAATGCATCAGGTATGCTGAAGAGAGTTGACCAGGTTATGGCTATAGTCCCATAGCTTCTTGGCCAATTCAGGATCAGTTGCAAAGTTGCTTGCTGGCCCTTCATTGCAGTCCAGAAAGTACTTCCCACTCACCCCTTTTAGGCCTGGGTGCACTGCCACATAGCAACTTGTTGCTGCACCCTATACACAATAAACGATTTACATAAAAAAAAGAATGTTAAAATTTAGATGAACAATGCTATATCCTCCTAACTTTTACCAGGCATGCCTTTTCCAAATTTGGAATCTAGCAATTTATATATATAGCTTTTAGTCTATATTTGGAATCACTATGTAATCTATTGTGATTTTGTAACATAGACTCATGTCGGGTGTGGTAAGAGTACCTGTGGGACATTTTTCCAGAGGATACAAGTGAACAGCCTCAAAAGTCCTGCAAAATAGCACAAGCAAATTTTTTTTATCTTTATGCGAATAGTTAAAAATTGACTTGTAATGTATAACAGACAACAGTATTAATGTTAAAACAGCAGATGTACTCTCCATGTATTAGAGCCATACACTCTAAGTGAAAATACCAAAAAGACGCTATAGTTTGCAAGAATGACCAAATCTCAACAGATTACGGAGATACAGTATATCATCCTTTACCTTTTATTTTGAACTCTAATTGCTTATATTAGAAAAATAAAGGTTTATTTATGTATTTAGCCTATCAATAATTCTTTGTTCATAGCAGAGAACTAAAATATCAGCATGCATACACTTACTCATAAGCCAAAAAGAATGCCTCATGAGATCTGTCATTATTAATCCTGGGTGTACCGAGTTTACTGTAATATTTGCACCTTCCTCCTGCATTTCATTTCCAAAAAAGATATGAGCCTTATTCTTAATTACTGACCATTCGGCTAACAGAATTAGTACCTTTAATCGTCGAGAGAGCTCTTTCGCATGTAAAATATTCGCTAACTTGGACTGGCCGTACGCCCTTTTGTCTGAATAACTGTTTTTTGAAAAATATTAAGATCAAAGATGCTACTGTTCAGCTAGTTAAATGGCATAAAAGAAAAAATATCATTTGTTTTACCTATCTTCATCATTGATTTTGTCAAATCTGATCCCTTGTTCATAAGTGTACACATGAGCCACGGATGACAAATTTACAATTCTACCTTCGATTCCCGTAGTTGCAGCTGTTATCTTCATCTTATCAAGTAGTAGGTTTGTCAAGTAAAAGTGACCTGAGAGCATTCATTCCCAGAACGTAGTGGTTGTCTTAGAAATGGCGATCAACATAAAAAAGTGTCATACTAGTTATAACTAAAAACCTTAGACACTCGTTTTGTATGCTTTTGCTATATGAAAATTTTATAATCTGACAATCAGTAATTAGGTTAGTGAAATAAATTTTTGATTTGAGAATTAGTACATAAAATGACCAAAATTCCAATGGATTGCAAAAGTAAGTCTCTCTAAATAGGTTAGAGAAGGCGTACCACACTCACTATTTGATCCTTAAATAATTAAACAATCCTTTGCAAAACGCAAACCCAAACACACCAAAATCAAATTCGAAAGGACTACGTTGATCTGTTAGAAGCCCCGTTTTATAGATAAATGAGAGTGTGGCCTGTACCTAGATGATTTGTCGCAAATTGCAGCTCTATACCATCCTGTGATTGTTGGTAGGGGCAGAACATAACACCTGCATTGTTTCTGCAATTTTGGAGATTATTTCGTTTAGATATAAATATTTATATGCGCTAACACGTACTCTTCACATTCGTCTTTCATATTTTTGTTCAGAATGTTAACTCATGGGTTGCAAATGAAATGTTTTTTAAAACTCGTCATGTAATCACAACTCACAAGTGATGTGTGGCACACTAGTGCTTATCTCTACACTTTAGTGAGAGCGATCCACATGATTAATATGAGAACCCTGACTTACATCAAGATGTTGAGTGGAAGATTAAGAGCTTTGAAGTTATCAGCAAAGGCTTTAACTGACTTGAGAGATGAAAGATCAAGCTCAAAAACATCAATCTTCGCATTCTCATTGTTTTCAAGAATGAGTCGTTTGGCTTCATTTGCAGCCTTCGTGTTCCTTGCGCCTATGATCACACGAGCCCCCCTAAATGCTAATACTCTTGTTGTCTCTAACCCAATCCCACTTGCTCCTCCTACACAACCACATATACTGTTAGACCAAATTGAGATACGTGATGCGGTGGCCACATGCATGGGATGAAAAACACAGCAACGCGAAAGTTAAATAAGCACCTAAACTTATAAACACATAATTTTTGTGGTTTAATCGCCCAAAGTAATCCGCCTAGTCCATTGGCACTTGGCAGGGTGGATATCTTTGTTGGAAAAACAGTATTGCAAAATGACTTTTTACAAAGTTTGGACATTATTTAATATATGTTATATATATTTATATTAGCTTGTAGTTTTGCGTTCTTTTTGAAGAGAGCTTCGCAACGAGCTAAAGTATGTCTAAAATGGAAATAATATGAATGAGATATCGTGTACACTTGAAACACAAAATCTGAGGAATTTATCCTCCTACATCGCCCAAGATGGAAAGTGAGGATGTGTTTCTTTTTCAGAATTTCTGTAAATCTATTTTAAGAATAGATATAGACTTATTCAAAAAGTCTTACAGAATATTTTGTAAATCTATTTTAAGAATAGATATAGACTTATTAAACAAGTCTTACAGAATATTTACAGAATAATTTTGTGTTATAAAAGATATGGAAAATTTGTATTAGTTTTAACAGATTTGTCTAATTATGGTATATATTTAATCTTGAAAAACAAGACAAGTTTTCAGTATAAATATAACCATAATTCTCATTCATTTACTACAACCGAAAAACACAGCTCCATAGCAACCAAGTTTCAGCAATCCTTTCGATCAGAAACGTACGACGGACGTTGTACCCTGGGAAACAGACGGCGAATTTGTTTTAAGGGAATCGTGTTAAACACGAGCCTCGTTCCACGACCTTTTACTGCTTTTATTTACTTATCGTTATATAGTGTCCGTCTTCTGCTTCTACCCCTTTCTGTCTCTTATTTAATTTTCTGTCATTTATTTTCTGTTAATTTATTTATTGAATTATAATTCGTTTTATATTAATAAAGTGTACATGTTTCCTTACAATCTTAAAACAGATTCTGTGTAACAGAATTAAAAACACTTTTGTTAAATCGGATTAATTATTATTAACAGATTTTATATTTATAAACTGTTTTCTATCGAAACCAGGTTGAGTTTCTTTGGAAATCAGTTTTAATTAAACAGAATTTTAATTTACAGATTTGAAATTACAAATCTATAACGATTTTTAAAAGCAGTTCTGATCTAGTTGACTCATTATAACCAAACTTGAGTTGCAGATCCGGTACAAGGTTATAGAAATCAAGATTGAATTTTTTGGATACCGGTTTATAACAGGTTATTTAACTATTTGTATATGATCTTTCAGGTGTTCAGATCAGTTTATTTTGAAACCAAGATTGTTTTTCTATTAAACTGATCTATTTGATTCATTGAAACCAATTTGAGTTTCTTTGAATCAGATTTGGTACAAGTTTAAATAAACCAAGTCGATTTTATTAAATACCAAATTATTTTAACAGTTCTTAACTGTTTTGTATTGACAAGTTTGCTAATGGTAACATGAGTGTAACCCTAGTGAATCTTGTAAATGTAATTGGTGTGCCAGTTACTGACATGGTTGCAAATCATGACGAATTTAGATTCATTGGAACACAGTGAAGTTTCTTTGAAACATATCTCATGATTGTTGATCAAGAAGAATTTCTTTGAATCAAGATTGTTGATAAAAATATAATGCCTAAAAACATTACTAATATTTTTTCACATCTTTACGTTTTGATAATCACAAAATA